>VDFB02100964.1:0-2500 GCA_007258455.2 Sequoia sempervirens
GTAAATATGGGTTAGTGTTTCTTGTTTTGTCTTTTGTAATTGTGGGTTGTTTCTATGGGTTGTTGGCTGTTGTGGAGTTAGATAGTTAACACTGTAATTCGTTGATGTGGATTTCTTTGCTAGCCATGATTAAGAATGGAAGTAGCTAGTTGCATTTCAATCAATTGGGTGAAAATGAGAATTGTTCGTATTTGAAGTATTTCTTGGGCTTGATATTTAAACTCTGTCGAAAGAAGTGTTATTTTTGTTCTTTTCTCATTTACTTAGGTTGTTTTCCCGACTGTACTTATGGGTTAGTTTTTGTTGTCCAATGAGGGAGCTAGCATGATAGTGTGTTTTTCAGGATTGAGAATGAAAGTAGTATTTCCTGGGCACATATCCATTGCAATTTGTTGTTGTTTGCATTTTTTGCATACGTCCATTACATTGCATTGCAATTGTGCTTGATTTTATTAAATAGTGATGAAAATTAGGTCTAGGTAAATGGAAAATATCTAGGTATACTATCATTAAATTTGTGTGTGTTCAAATGAGGCATTGATAACTTGGTATGCCTTTTACAGTGTCATTTTATAGTGGTTTGCATGTTTGCATTTAATGGGTTAATGTGTACTATTTGTAGTTGTTTGCATTTTGTGTGTTAATGTCTATACTTCATTATCATTGATTGCTTGTATGGGTTAGTGTCTGTAGATGACTTAAATAGGTAACAACGTAATTCATTAATGTCGATCTCTTTGCTACCCATGATTAGGAATGGAAATACCTTGTTACATGCATTTGTAAGCTCTTGTGTCTCTTACAATCTCCTTTTATGGTTTTTTTGCATGTTTGTGCCTTATGAGTTAATCATTGTTGTTTGCATGCATGCATAGCAACTGCACTTGAATTTGTTAAATGAAAATGAATATTAGGTCTAAGTAATTGGAAATTGTCTGGGTGTAAAATCATTACACCTGTTGCTGTTGGAAGGGTTTATGTCTATTTTCATAACTAAAGCCAGATTGAAAACTTTCATGTGATCTAGGTAAGAGAGTATGCAAGTTTAACTTTCTTTGTAGAATAATTGCAAATTATACAATACTATTTTGTGTAATTGCTCTAGTTTTTATTGTTCTCTAAATATTAACCAGGTTATATAGGTTGCGATAATTATGTTACATGCATGCTCTATTTCGTACGCTGTCAATTTAATGTAATTTCCCTGAAATTATCTATGGCACCATTGAATTGTATAAATTGGTGATCCTTTTAGTCAATTTCCTCGCATTGATCTATCACCATCCTTTGCTATTCCTATGTATAGTTGTGTTTAATGCATATCTCTTTGAACTATGAATTCATCTATTTGAGCTTACAAGAATTTGAATCATTTTCTTATTGTCTATCTGTATATGTATCTGTATCAGCTAGGGGGCTTGATTTTGTGAAGGCCTTCGATAGCAACCTATGCAACACTTCACAATTCAAATGGAATTGTGGACTAATGCAAGATAGTTTTCCCTCAGAAGAGCATTCATAAAATCAAGTATCCCTAATTCATTTATGAATGCAACAAAAGTGATGACTCTATAGGGGGGAGGAGTCGAGACATGCACATCCAATTTTTGACACTCCAGATGAACAAAACAACAATATTTCTATGTATTATTTTTTTGCTTATGAAGAATATTTGTCTCCACCCCGAGTTTTCCCAATGGCATCGAAGCAACCAATAATATTATTTTTTGTTGAAATAAAAAATTGAAGCATTTCTTACACACACACACACACATATATATATATGTATGTGCATGTATCTATGTCTATATATATATGTACATGTATGTATATATATGTATATATAGAAGCATATATATACTATTTTATGTAATTACTCTAGCTGTTATCATTTGGTAAATATTAAAAAAGTTGTAAAAGTTGCAATAATTATGTTACATGCATGTTTTGTTTCTTACACTATCAATTTAATGTAATTTTCCTTTTTGTGTTTCTATAATTAAATTTATATTTTGTAATTTAAGTTAAGGAGTGTGATTTTCATTTGCTGTAAATAGATTCAAGTGCGCTTGCCATTAATGGATTATGGTGTTGAGCTTAGACTGTCTGATGTAAAGGACTTTGAGAGTGGAAGTAATTGTTCCTGTGCATGCTACAATAATTATTATTATTAAAAATATTTACAAAATGCCAAAACCATGAGGAAAATTAGACCCATCAATCAAAAAATTACAAGAACAGGGAAAAAAATTTGCTTTTTCTAAATATTCCCCCGAACATAAGCTATACTTTAGCTTTATTTTTTGATGCCATTCCCAAAGCACAATTTTAATATGCAATTAAGGTGATAACATTAGTTCCCCTCGCAGAAAATTGCAAAAACATGTAAATAAAATATGTATACACACACACACACATATATATATTTATATGTGTGTGTTTGTGTGTGTATATATGAATATATATTTGTATATGTTTATATGTATATTTGTGTATGCAT
>VDFB02100964.1:5000-21850 GCA_007258455.2 Sequoia sempervirens
CAAGATCAAACAATAAACAAGTACACCTTCCATGCAAGAGATCTGCAAACAAGAATTGCTAAATTCACCAACAAGGAAAAATTACAAAAGAAGCTTTCAAGAAGATATGAAAGCCTTGATATATCCTATGAATAATATCCGAGAGATATTTACAATAAGGGTTGAATTCTTATAAGAGAAAATCCCTAAATGAGAAATGGATCAGATCATGACAAGTGTCAACATCACATGAGATGTGACAAAGATCTAATATTAACTCAACTAATAAAGCATTCCTAAGTTTAGCTAAAGTGTGTGAGAATAATTTAGACTAATAATCAATTAAAGATTAATTAATTATTAGCTAATGCAAGATAACTCTAACACCCCCTTAAGATGAACTTAGGGAGTAGCTAAAAACCCTAAAAAAGAATGAAAGATGGGTCCTGACAAACAAGGCCAAGAAGGTACGCATGTACAAACAAAAGATCTCTATAATGTGGAGAAATAAAGAAAAGCTCATGGGAAAAACTCTACTCCAAAAAGAGATGAAAGCCAAGTGAAGGATTAAAGAAGCCTCCAAACAAGACAAGGTTGTCCCAAAATATAGGAACAAAGAGAACACCACTAAAGCATGAAGAAGCTGCAAACATTATTGAAGAATGACTGCTGAAATGCTGAAAGAAGAACCTCCACTGAAACATTTGATGATCAGGATCAAGAAGAAAATAATTTGTATGAGTTCCCCCAATGACACTACTCAAATCCAATGTCAAACCAAGGCAAAAATATCTAGAACTTGAAGATACATATGGCACATGTACCAATAGTCTGAAGAACTGATCAAGTGAAAATGGAAGGCCACCTCCAGAAATAGGAATGCAAGAGTGTCCATATGGTAAGTGCTCCATCTCACTAAAATGCATGGGTAACTATCTGTTGCATCTGCCTAGTACATAGGAACAAATACTGTATACATAGCTCACTCCAACATGAAACCAAGGAAGCAATAGAACCAATAGTAGAAATCCCTCCATAATGCTGAAAAGGGAGAGGCATGATAGGTACACTAAAATTGAATGCCTAAAAGTAGTGCATGAGGAGGAACCAAGAGCATCTGAAGGTGCAGACATGAAAGTACAAGCTGATAAAAAGGATGTGAAAACAAAAGTCACATACGCATGAGAAAGGTATGAAGACAAACAAAGGAAAACATCAGCCCTCATGGCACTTTATATCATAGTGCAAGTAAAACAAGGCATAAAGTGATGTGGAAGATCCCATAATACATGTGCAATATAGAGGCATTTTATCTCAGTGTGTTTACAAAATCATAAATACATGCACTGTGAGCCCATAAGGTCCAAAAAAGGACATAAGTTGAAAATACAATTCTCTTACAGAAAAGGAGGAAATTGGTAGCATCATGACGAAGTACATGAAAAAAAATGCACTTAAAAAAAATGACACCCAAAAATGTGTTCGGATACAGAAGATATGGCCCGTCAAAGTTTCCAAAACGAGAACTAAACAACTACAACACTGAGAAAATAGAATTATGAAAAAAATCAGAAGTCAAAATTGGAAAATACCTACACCATTGTGAAGAGCGCGAAATTTCACCCCATTTAAAAAAAAATTGCACGCGAAAAGACCACCGTAAGACCGAGCTATGGCCTCTTGAAGTTGAGGTGCAAAACTCAAAAGCCCAACAAAGAGGGGCTGAGAAGGGAAAAAGAACTCTGCCAAATTTAGAAAAAACACCTCTAGATCTAGAGTTCCACCAATTTTAGTGCTATAGATAAAAATTCTCCAATTACAGTGATGAGACATTTTTTGCTAAAAGAAATGCAAAAAACCAATTTTGCTTTTTATTTTTTTTAATAGGAAAAAAAGCAAAAAAAAACTATATATATATTTAAAAAAAAACATATAAAAAATTTACAAGATTAATTTAAAAAAAAAAAATTAATAAAAAAATTACAGGATTAATTTTTTAAAGAAAAAAATTAATAATTTTTTTTAAAAAAATTCTGGGGGTCGCACCCCCGACACGATAGTCGAGGGGCCGTCACCTGCCACTGTGTGGCAGTGGCGGTACCCTATTACCCGCTTGTAGGGGGGTGGAGTCCGAGGGCCACCACTCTCCACATAGTGTCAGGGGGCAATACCCAGTACCCCCCCTTTGCAAATTTTTTTAATAAAAATTATGAATTTAAAAAATTGCCAACAACCTTTTAAAAAAGGCTTTTTAATATTTGTTTTAAATCGATTTTTTTTGTAAAATATTTTTGCAGGGAAAAAAATATTAAATATATATATTTTTAAATTTTATCTCAAACTGCGTGTTGGGGAGGTTGTATGGCTTCCTTAGCAACTTTTTTTTTGCCTCAAATGTCAATTGCTCAAATTTTGATGATTTTACAGGCAAACTTACGGTTTTTGGGCCTTCTAAGCGTGATGGTGGTTTGTTCGGGCTCAAAATGCACCAAAAATACAGCTACCCTCCGGATCTGGAGACAAAGTAACCACTTCAAAACCTTGTAGATTTGGTGTCTAGAGTCAGAATCAAGTGAAACAAAAGCCAAATTTGACTTTCTCGACAGCTCTAAATCAAATGACGAGGTCCTTTTTACACAAAAATGCTTCAAAAAATTCCCACCTCCAAAACTTGCAAAACAAGCAAAGGGGATTCATATCTAAAGCCTGCAACCCTTGTTGAAGAAGAAAACCTCATAAATCAAGAAGAGGTTCACTGAATCCACGCTCTGATACCATGTTAGAATTGTGAAACAAGCACAAAACCATGAGCCACAAGATCAAACAAAAAACAAGTACACCTTCCATGCAAGAGATCTACAAACAAGAATTGCTAAATTCATCAACAAGGAAAAAATACATAAGAAGATTTCAAGAAGATATGAAAACTTTAGATATTTCCCATGAATAATATCTGAGAGATATTTACAATACGGGTTGAATGCTTATAAGAGAAAAGCCCTAAATGAGAAAGGGATTAAATCATGACAAGTGTCAACATCACATGAGATGTGACATAAAGATTTAATATTAACTTAACTAATAAAACATTCCTAAGTTTAGCTAAAGTGTGTGAAAAAAATTTAGACTAATAATCAATTAAAGATTAATTAATTATTAGCTAATGCAAGACAACTCTAACAATTTTTTTGTTTTCATTTATTTAATCAGAAAGGAAGGACATTGACCCAATAAATGCAAGAGTGTAAAACAACTATAAAATGACCCTCTAAAAGGCATACACATCTACAATTGTAAATTGTTTGAATAGATACAAATTCAATGGTGCTAGACATGGACAATATCCAATTAGTCAGACTTAATTTACATTCTCATTTAACAAATTCAAAGGCTATTGCAAATATCATGTATGTCTTGAACAAATAAGATTTGTATTTTTGCATTCATCATTGTACAAAATTTCATTGTAAAGTGTTTTAAATATTTGTATGGATGGGAGTTAATATTGTTTTGTTGGTTCAAACATCAAGGTCTACAATTGACCCTGCCCTTAAATTATCTATGACACCATTGAATTGTATAAGTTGGCGATCCTTTTAGTCCATTGCCTTGTATTGATCTATCACCATCCTTTGATATTCCTATGTACACTTGTGCTTAATGCACATCTCTTTGAATTATCAATTCATCTATTTGAATTTGCAAGAATTTGAATAATTTTCATATTGCCTATCTGTATATGTATTTGTATCAGTTAGGAGGCTTGGTTTTGTGAAGGCCTTCGATAGCAACCTATGCAACACTTCACAATTCAAATGGAATTGTACACTAGTGCAACATAGTTTTCCCTCAAAAGAGCATTCATAAAATCAAGTCTCCCTAATTCATTTCTGAATGCAACAAAAGTGATGACTCTAGAGGGGGGAGGAGTAGAGACGTGTGCCTCCAATTTTTGATAGTCCACATGAACAAAACAACAATATTTGTATGCATTATGTTTTTTTCTTATGAACAATATTTATGTCTCCACCCCGAGTTTTCCCAATGGCATTGAAACAACCAACAATATTATTTTTTGTTGAAATAAAAATTCAAGCATTTCTTTTTTTTTTGATTGGTGATAAAATTTTATTTTATTGAATTTAAAAGAAGATTAGAAAAAATTCTCCTGGTTCTCACCAGAATAAGAAACAAAAGAAAAGCTCCACACCAAAACAACAGACACCATAGTGTTACATTTAAAGCCAGAGTTTTTGAAACATAAACTTTTAACAAAAATATAACTTTGCTCCACCTCTTGGCCTTCCTTTGGTCTGAGACCGAAGGACCATAGAAAATCTTTTCCTTTTGCTAACTTCCCCCTTGACGGTTTGTCAACCATCCTCCACCCTTGCAGCCACCTTCATCTTTCATCATCTTCATCTTTCTTCCTGCTTCTTCCAATGCTTCATGTCATCCATGCATTCTTCCACCGGTTCACACTACTACCCTTTTTCTTTCTTCTTCAAAGAGCCTGATTTATCCCTACATTCTGAGGTTTTAGCTCCATGATGAGTTATCGCTACTTTTCCTTCACAAGTTTTTCCTTCATCTGCATCTTTCAAGCTAGGCATCTCAACCAAACCTGATCTCCCCCCCAGACCTGTTCCTCTATTTGATTGTGGTAGAATAATTTTTCCCATAGCCTCCAGAGTCACCTTGTCTTGTTGTTTCACACTACTGTCCTGCTTTTCAACAACATAATGCTTCCTTCAGGCATCCTTCCACCAAGTAGCTGGTTTGGCCCATCTGGGTTTTGCATAGTTCGCAGCTATATGGCCAGTTTGGAAACACCTCCTGCAACAGAATGGTACCCCTTCATAGTCCAAAGGTTGTACCCAACATCCTTTGGAAGTTTCAATTGAAATCTCTTTAGGAAGTGACTGTGATACTTCCATCTCCACCAAAATTCGGGCATACGTGGAATGCAAAAGATTTGAAGAGCCCTCATCGATCATCAAAAATTCTCCTAAAGAGTTTTCAATGGCCTCCAAACAAGACTCAAACCAAAAATGGAGAGGCAAGTTTGGGAGTCTTACCCACAGAGGGAATTTATCAAAGGTCTTTGTTGCAGGGTTAAAAGCCTGATGCCAAGGCTTTAAGGAAAGAGAAAATTTCTCCTCCCAGCTCTAGAAGAAATCGCACAAAATTTTGTTTCTATCAGCCACAGATTCAAACACCATTGTGAAGAAACCTCTGGCAGTAGGATAGATTTGGATACAACCATCTACTATGGGTTCCTAGTGTTCAGATATCCAATGATGTAAATCACATAAGCTGGGCCAAAAACCCCTGAACCTTCCAATCACTCCTAAATTCAAAAAAACTTGAACATTATGAAAAAATTCCTTTTCTATCTCTTCTTGCAGAGAAATTGTGGGTTTCTGTGACTTTACCTCTGCAAAAACATCCCCTGTTGCTTGATGCTGAGTCACCCCATGCACCTTTTCCTCTGCATTGGTATTCCCTGTTACTTGGTGCTTAGGCATCCCAGACGCTTTCCCAACCTCACCCCATCATTTCCTTGCCTCCTCCCTGGAAAACACCTCCACTCTACATCCCCCTCCTCCATCTCTTACCCCTGGGCATCGCCTTTCAGACTGGGCTCGGCCCCCAACAACATTCCTGCAGCTCTTAGTGAACAGAGCTGTTGCAGCCCTAGCGTGCAACTCAAATGGCTTCATCTCGCCTCTTCCCCAAACCTGTAGTTCAACTAAGGGGAAATTAATATAAATTCAAGCATTTCTTACACACACATATATGTATGTATATATGTATGTGCATGTATCTATGTCTATGTATATATATATGTATGTGTATGTATATATATGTGTATATGTGTTTGCATGCGTGTGTGTGTATGTATATAAGCATATATATATAGAAGCATATATATTTGTATATGTACAAAACAATAGACATTAGCTAAAAAAATATAGTGTGGGAAAACTATGAAGCAACGTTGTAAAAGCCATGCGAAGTTAGAAATGCCTTGTTTTACAATCGCCCTACAGTAGACATAGATTTAATTATTTTTACATCTGGACATTTTCTAATTACTTAGATCTAATTTTCATTTCCATTTAATAAATTCAAGTGCAGTAGCAATGCATGCGTGCAGAGGAAATGCTATTTCCATTCTTGATCATGAAAAATACGTTATCATGTGAAGTCTTCATGAAGAAGAATGCATGCCAAGGCACGGGTATATCAACAAATTCATCAAATATTTGCAATGGAAAAACTCAGTAGAATAATTATTATTAATAAAAAAAATCAATAGAATGAGAAAAGCTAGAGAATATGACTGGCCAGAATCAAAATGAAGTCAAATGAACTTTGTATGAACACTTGTATTAATAAAGTGTTAGTATCAAACCCAGGATAAGTATGCTTAGCTAAGTAGAACGTGTGAGAAACATTTGCTCAGATTGGAAGCAAGAAAGGTGGCCTTTGTAAGTTCCTATATCTTTTACAGTGTCGTTTTATTGTTTTTTGTATCTTTGCATTTTATGGTTAATTTCCACTGTGTGAACCCATGCATTGAAAGTACATTTGAATTTATTAATTTTTGGCTATTCTCTATGGGTTAGTGTATGTTGTCGAGTGAAATAATTAGTTGCACTTCATTAAATATTTCTTGGTTCTGAAGTTTAAATTCTGTTGGGCAAAGTATTTTTTGTGTTGTTTGCCCATTTGCACACACATATATAGATGTATATATATAGACAGACACACACATATATATATATATACATACACGTATACGTATGCATGTTTACATGCATATCTGTACATGTAGAATGCATTTATGGATAGTAGATATATATGCGTATATGCATTTTATATGTGTATATATATTATTCATGATACACATGCATGTTCATGTATATATAAATAATATGTACACATATACATGATTAGAGTTTTGTCTATGCAAGCCATTTTTTGATTTTATTTACTTAATTGGAAAGGAAGGGAATTGACCCATAAAATGCAAGAGTGTAAAACAGCTACAAAATGACACTGTAAAAGACAAACATATTGACAATTGTTAATTGTTTGAACAAATACAGATTCAATGGTTTTACACCTTGACAATATCCAATTACTAAGATTTAATTTACATTCTCATTTAATAACTTCAAAGGAAATTGTGATGCATGTGTAAAGAGAATGCATGCAACAATAAGTAATAGAAATTGGCCGATAGAATATAGAAGAGTGGGAAAATTATAAACCAACATTGTAAAAGCGACATGAAGTTAGAAATGCCTTGTTTTACAGTCACCCTACAATAGACATAGATTTATTATTTTTTACATCTAATTTTTTTCCAATTACTTAGACCTAATTTTCATTTTCATTGAATAAATTCAAGTGCACTAGCGATGCATGCATGCAAGGTAAATAATATTTCCATTCTCGATCATGAACAGTACATTATCATGTGAAGACTTCGTAAAGAACGGTTGGTGGAGGGGCACCATGTCAAATTTTGTAAATATGGTCTTGTCTTTGGTTTTTGGGGTGTTTTGAGTCTAATGTCATGTAATAAGGTCATAAGAGACCATTTTCCAATGTGTGGAATCATTTTGGGTCGGTTTGTGTACAAGTCAAATTTTGTAATTCTTACAAATGTTGTCATAAGCAAAAATGCAAAAATGCAAGAAAATGGAAGTCCAACAGTCATTTGGTTTCAAAGGGAAGTTGGAACCATTGAGTCATGGGTTTTTATTTTTAAAAATTACTCACAAACCTTGAGGCATATTTCTAGAGTTGTTTTTGAAGTTTGAACAATAAGATAACTCTATTTTCTCTATAATTTTTGGTAAAACCTGTTGCTATAGACGTCTGTACAATTCCGTACTGAGGAATATTGATCAAAGGTGCATTGAGTTTGGTAGAGACATGTGTTAAATGCATTTTTTTTTTGTTTTTGTTTGTTTTCATTAAGTTTTAAGGATTTTGTGAGCATTTTACTAAGAACAGGCAGGAAACCCTAAACTTGAGGGTTTGATAGTGTAAAATGGGATTATAAGCCATTCCACCTAGTGAAACATGATCTAACTTGGTGGAATGGAATAATTAGGCATAGGTCTTGTGTTCATGTGTTTTGTAGGGGTAGGGAAGGAAGATTGTTGAAATTAAGGTGATGCCCTAGTGGTTTTCATTCATGTTTTGAGCCAAGAATGGTGGCTAAGTGTTGGAGTTGGATGAATAAGTATTGATAAGGTGTGGGAATTAGTTGGGAAAGCATGTGAAGACCCTTGGTGATATGTTTGAGGTATTGGTAAGGTGAAATAGGGCTTGGAGAACATAGTTCCAATAAACCCCTGTGTGACAAGCCTAAAAATGGCCTAAACAAGGGTTTTGTGATTTGATGAACTTGTGGTTGTTTATATTGATAAAAGTTGTGGATTCATACCATTTGAGACCTATGAAGAACATTGGAATAGAGATTTGTGATTGAGAGGGTGTTTGGTTTGTACTTGCTTTGCAAAATAGGGCTAATTGAGCCACCTTTTCAGCGTAGCAACAACTTTTAGGAGGATATGTTTTGAAACAACCATATCTTCAGTTTGGATATGGAAAAGTAGAGGAAAAAGGGTATTTGAAATGATAGTTCTTTTGTGGGTTTGAAGTTTTTTTTACAAGATATGGCCAAAAAACATAGTTAGGAATGTTACAAGGCAAAGATGGAAAAATTGTGAGAAGTCACCAAGTTAGGGTTTTGAAGGTTGAAGAATTGTTTGAGATAGTTTGAATTGTGATTGTAATAAAAACTCCTCAATTCTATACATCAATTGGTATCAAAGCATAGGTTTTGATCTTATGAAGAAGAAATGTTGCAATTTGAAGAAGTGAAAAGTTTCAATTTGAAGGATAAGATGCCTCCTAAAGGAAGTGGAGTTATTGTTGGAGAGATAAGAATGATGGAGTCTCAAGAAATAGTATTATCCAAAATTGTAGCATTGGAAAAAAATCAAAGAAGAGGTAAGGCCACTGAAGAGGAAAGTGACTGAGAGGAAGAGGAAGAGGGTGAGAATGAAAACCCTCATAGAAGAGTCCAAGGTGTTGATGAGTTGGACCCTGATGAAAGAAGGATGGTTAAAATGATGAAGGCTATCATAGGAGATGCTTTTGAGGTGAAAATAGATTTTTCAATGTATAGTGGAAAGTTATATGTAGAAGAAGTGTTGGATTGGATAGATGGACTAGACAATTACTTTGAGTACAAGGAGGTTGTAGAAGAACAAAAGGTAAAGTTTTCTAAGACTAAGTTGAAAGGTCCTGCTCTAACTTGGTGGAACTATGTGTAGGAGGAAAGAGTGAAAAAGGGAAAAAAAAAATCAATTCATGAGTTATGATGGTTTCAAAGATTAAGAGCCAATTCTTGCCAGGTGATCATACGATAAAAAATTTCAAGAAGTTGCAAAACTTAAAGCAAAAGGAAAAGGATGTCATGGCCTACATAGAGGAATTTCACAAGTTGAGCATTAGAGCTGGTCATGTTGAAGATGAAAATGAGAAGATAGCAAGGTACATGAATGGTTTGATATTTCAAATTCAGGATGAATTGAGTCTTGCTACTCCTAGGACGGTTGAATAATGTTTTCAGTTGGCTACTAGGATAGAGGAGAAGTTATAAAGAAGTCAAGAAAGACAAGTAAGAGGCAGAGGCAACACTAGTAGAGGAAGAAGTTCAAGGAAAACCTATGAAGACCAAGAAGATGCAAGTGAAAGCAAAGACCAAGTTGCTAATCAAAGAGGTGGATTTAGAGGCTTTAGAGGTAGATTTGGTGGACAAGGTAGAGGTTCAAACACATTTTCAGGAAGATGTTATCATTGCAATCAGTTTGGGCATAAAGCATGGAAGTGTCTAGAGAAACAAGTTTCTACTTCAACTGGTGGTGATAAAAGAGTTCAATTGGTGCAAGAGGAAGATTGTGAGAGTGTTAACTCTCCTAATCAACTTGCTACTCCAGAAGTTGGAGAATCCTTTATGGTTAGAAGAACACTCCTCAAAGCATCCAAGGAGAAGGAGCCAACAAAAAGAAGAACACTATTCAGGACAACTTGCAAATGCAATGGAAAGGTATGTAAATTTGTAATAAACTCTAGAAGTATGAATAACATGGTTTCCATAGAAATGGTTGATAAACTTAACTTGTAAAAGATACCTCATGAAACACCTTATAAAGTGTTTTGGTTGAATGAGAATCAATATTTTTTGGTGAATGGGAAAGCTTGGGTTGAGTTTAATATTGGTGGATATAAGGAAAAAATTATTTGTGATGTGTTGCCTATGGATGTGTGCCACTTGTTGCTAGGAAGACCATGACAGTTTGATAAACATGCAATATATGATGGTAGGAACAATATTTATGAGATTGAGAAATATGGAATCACTTTTACATTAAATCCATTGGTAGAAGATGATAAAGGACAAGGTAAGGAAGCCAAGGTGATCATGTTAGGCAAGAAAGAGTTTGTAAAGCTTGAGGAAGAAAAGAATATGGAGGTTGCGGCCACTTCAAGACTTGAAGATACCAAGACAACAAAGGTGAAGAGTGATCTGATTTTGGGGAAAAATGAGATTGAGAAGGTCAAGGATGAATTGGTTTTGGAAGTTCAAGATTGGCTTAAAATGCATCTTGCTATGATGGTAAGTGAAGTGTTTCATTCCTTGTTTGTACAAGAGGTTTATGTTCCTCCAAAGGTGGGTAAATTTGAGGATTGTAAACTTGATGAAATAGAGGTTCTAGGGGTAAAGAATTTTGTGGAAGAGATGAAAGGAAAAGGCGAAGTGATTCAAGGTGAATGGAAAGGAAAAATGGGTGAGTTTAAGTATGCATCAAGAGTTAGGAAGAGGATAGTTTAGGACAAGGATAGAAAAGGCATATGAAGCCAGGTTTAACATCAATTCCAGATGAGGGAAAATTCTGACAACATCCATCAAGTCAGCTTACAAAGTTGGAGCAATGTCTAAGTGGCAAAAAGTTCAATAGTGCAAAGAACAATGCAAATCTTCAATACCTAAATCATTGGAAAGGATTACCAGGTGAAAAGACATTTGGAGACCAAAGAAAAGATGTGCTCAAGTATATTTTTGTGTTGCAGCATGGTACTCAAGGGACTTGAGTTCTTTTCTGTTTGGGTGTATGGTGCAGTGGCACCATGTAAATTTGGTAAATAAGGTCTCGTGTTTGGTTTTTGGGGTGTTTTGAGTCTAATGTCATGTAATAAAGTCATAATAGACCATTTTCCAATGTATGGAGTCATTTTGGGTCAGTTTGTGTACAAGTTGTCAAATTTTGTAATTCTTGCAAATGTTGTCATATGCAAAAATGAAAAATGCAAGAAAATGGAAGTCCAACAGTCATTTGGTTTCAAAGGGCAGTTGGAACCATTGAGTCATGGGTTTTGATGTTTAAAAATTCCTCACAAACCTTAAGGAAGATTTCTAGAGTTGTTTTTGAAGTTTGAACAATAAGATAACTCTGTTTTCTCTGTAATTTCTGGTAAAACCTGTTGCTACAGACCTCTGTATGGTTCCATACTTAGGAATATTGATCAAAGGTGCATTGAGTTTGGTAGAGACATGTGTTAACTACATTTTGGTTTTGTTTTGGTTTGTTTTCATTATGTTTTAAGGATTTTCTAAGCATTTTACTGAGAATGGGCAGGAAACCCTGAGCTTGAGGGTTTGATAGTGTAAAATGGGATTATAAGCCATTCCACCCAGTGAAACATGATCTAACTTGGTGGAATGGAATAATTAGGCATAGATCTTGTGTTCATGTGTTTTGTAGGGGTAGGGAAGGTAGTTTGTTGAAATTAATGTGATGCCCTAGTGGTTTTCATTCATGTTTTGAGCCAAGAATGGTGGCTAAGTGTTGGAGTTGGATGAAAAAGTATTGATAAGGTGTGGGAGTCAGTTGGGAAGGCATGTGCAGACCCTGAGTGATGTGTTTGAGGTATTGGTAAGGTGAAATAGGGCTTGGAGAACATAGTTTCAATAAACCCTTGTGTGACAAGCCTAAAAATGGCCTAACCAAGGGTTTTGTGATTTGATGAACTTGTGGTTGTTTCTATTGATAAAAGTTGTGGATTAAGACCATTTGAGACTTATGAAGAACATTGGAATATATATTTATGATTGAGAGGGTGTTTGGTTTGTAATTGCTTTGCAAAACATGGCTAATTGAGCCACTTTTTCAGCGTAGCAACAATTTTTAGGAGGGTATGTTTTGAAACAACCATATCTTCAGTTTGGATATGTCAAAGTAGAAGAAAAAGGGTATCTAAAATGATAGTTCTTTTGTGGGTTTGAAGTTGTTTTTGCAATATATGGCTAGAAACGCCGTTAGGAATGCTACAAGGCAAAGATGGAAAAATTGTGAGAAGTCACCAAGTTAGGGTTTTGAAGGTTGAAGAATTGTTTGAGATGGTTTGAATTGTGATTGTAAGACAAAATCCTCCCTGCTCTACATCAACAGTGCATGTTGAAACACGAGTATACCAAAAAACTCATCAAATATTCCTAATGACAATGCTTGCTGGAATAATTATTAGTGTGTACGAGAAATATGGTATTTGAAAGATTACAAAGAATGATGTAATGTATAATTTATGGGAATCCAAATAGTTTTATGTACATAGAATCAGTCAACTTGATGTATGTAGAAATGATAATTTCATTGTGGTTATAGATGCACAAATGTCAATCGGCTTCAATTGAGTCTCCTTATCAAACATTATTGATATAGGTAAGTGCATAGATAGATTAAAAATACCAATTAGGTTATGCAAGTAATAGTTCAAAGCATAAAACATGTAAATATTAGAAAAATAAATTGCTCAATATATAAGAAATCCAAGATGAATAAATTCTTACAAATGTCCTTTTGAGTGCTTTTGAGGAGGTAGCAAGGACATGAGCATGATACCTAGATTCATTGATGGGGAATACACCTGAGTCCATCAAATGCTTTGTTAGTTGTTCATAGCAAATAAACAAACATTGATGAATTATGGTGTTAAGTCTACAGTTAAAGAGGGGATAGTCACTTGTAAAGACAATCAAAGAGGGAAGAGAAAGGAAAAACTAGAGCACAATAGTGTAAATGATCTTAAAACTTACAAACGACTTGTTTCTTGTTTTGAACATGATATAAATAACCCCTCAGAGGAGACACAAGTTTTATATTGATTGGTTTTCTTAAGGAAATGAAAAAACAATGCAAAAGAACAATACTTACAAATCACTTGTTTTTGGCTTTGAATATGATATGTATAAACCCTCTCAATAGACATGGATTTTGTACACATATCAAATTACAATCAATTCTTTCTTTGTTTCAAAGATGGAAGACATAGATCCTGTCAATAGATACAGATGTCTATCTCATCAAACAATCCGAGAAAGTGAGTAAAGAAAACCCAAATGACAGTGCAACAAACTTTTCCCAAGTTTCTGTGTCTAGGTGGCAATGTAAGGAAATGAATAAACACTAAAAGTCATTGAAGTTTATAGTAGAAGTCATTAATGAGAGTTGCATTCTGGTCTACTGATATCAAACAAAATTGGCACACTATATATGCATAAGCTCGTTATTAGAATGCTATGCATGCACAAAAAGAGAAAATGTGAGGGACAACCATATCAAAGCCTTCTCAACAAACAAAAAATTAATAATCTTACACACAAATATTTTCCAATTGCTTGGACCTGATTTCCATTTTCATTTTATGAATTGAAATGCATTTGCAATGCATACATCGAGAGAAAATATTTCTTCCATTCTTAATGATAAAATTTTTAGAGCTTTCAAATATCTTTGTTTAGTATTTTTGGTCGCTGCATTTATAAGGCAACGAACTAATGTTATTGCCTCAATATTGCATATTAAAATTGTGCTTTGGGAATGGCGCCGAAAAATAAAGCTAAAGTACAACTTATGTTTAGGGGAATATTTAGAAAAAGCGAATTTTATTTCCTATTTTTGCAATTTTGTGATTGGTGAGTGTCATTTTCCTCGTGGTTTTGGTATTTTGTAAATATTTTTAATAATAATAATTATTCTAGGGAGCTTTGCTATTGGAAATATTTCATGAGTTTGTTTGTATAGTCGTGTCTTGCCAAGGACTCTTCATTGGGATGCGTGGAACTTGAGCAATACATTTGCATTTAATATTTGTGTCTTCTCAATTATTTTGAGTAGGCTAAAGTGCAGCCGTCATTAGTGGGTTTTGGTGTGAAGGTTTAACACTATCAAGCTAATTGTTATCCGCATTGTTTGTTCATTGGGTCAGGTTGTTTGATGAGGCTAAAGTTTACATCTGTTGGGAGGGTTTTTCATTTTACATCCAGACATTTTCCAATTAGTTATACCTAATTTTTATTTTTTCGTTAAATAGATTTAAGTGCAGTTGTAGTGCATGCATGGCAAGGAAATATTAATTTCAATCTTAATCATGACAAGCCACTATCGTGCTAAGTCCTTCACTATTTTTGAAATTGAAAAACAAAGTGTTTGTAAATTCCTATATCTCTTAGAGTGTCGTTCTATAGTTTTTGGCATCTCTGCATTTTATGGTTAATTTTTGTTATGTGCATTCATGCATTGCAAGTGCTCTTGAACTTAATAAAAAACAACAAAAATTAGGTGCAAGTAATTGGAAGACATCTAGGTATAAAATCATTGTATCTATGTGTACATATGTTTCTATAGATGTGTATATATATACTTGTATGTGTCTATATATATATATTTATACACACACACACACACACATATATAAGTATATATATTTGTATACGTGCATATGTATATGTGTGTGTGCATATGCATAATTTGTGTTCCCACAATACTAGTTTACAATTTTTGGCCAAACTAGACATTGAACTATTTTTTTTTAACTAAATCTTCACTTTCGGGCACCTATAGCTGCTAAACCATGAAGAATTTGAAGATGACGCAAACTAGTAATTTGTGAAATTTTGTTTGTAGATTCTAAATATATATTTAAAAAAAAAATTGGAATCAGATTGCATTTCTTTTTTCATCTCCTTCGAAAACTAGTTTTTAATAATAAACACCATTTTTAAAGAGTGATGTTCATCTTATACAACATAAATTTTTTTCTATGAAGGATAAAATTATAATTTTTTCGAATTTAGATTTGTAAATATGATATCTAGCACTTTTATTTGGTTTCATAGTGTTTTATTGGATTTTTTTTTTCGTAATTAAGTTTTGAAGTCAAACTAATTACAATTTAGACATAGGCAGACCGTATACAACATAACTTTTTTTGTATGTATCAAAATTCAATTTTATTTTTTTTGCTAGATCAAAGACATAAATACCTAGCATAAAAATATTTTTCAGATTTTTTTTGGTAATATACTATTTTTCCACATGTGCAGAACAAAGAGCTCAGATTTTCGGTGAAAAACCTACACTCACAAGAAATCAAAAATAAATTTAATAATAAAATTAAATATATTTAAAATTATACTTTTTGGGAAGCTTATAATAAGGACTACATACTTACAAAAAATAAATTTTAAATGAATTCATTTGATCCCCCAAAGGGTAAATCAAAAGTGGTTTTTAATCCTAACATTTTGATAGGTGTAAAGGAGACTCCGTTATAGGTATGGTTTAAAACTAGCAGGGTTCTATCTAAGGGGGTTTGATCTAGGGTGGTTTGATCAAACCCTCTTCAATTGGAATCCTTTAAATATAACTTTTCAAGGCTTAAATCATTATATTTTCTAAAAATATGTGATTTCAACAAAAATTAGGATGTCCCAAAAAGTGTAAACCACTATTGTGGGATCATATGTATGTTTGTATGCATATATATATATATATATATATATATGCATCTATGTTTATATATATGCATATGTATATATGTGTGCATAAATACATGTATGTTTATATATATATTTGCATGTAGCTATGTGTATATATATATGTACATATATGTGTATATATCTATATATATGTCTATGCATGCACTCTGCATTTTGCATATACCTAGGCTTGATTTTATGGGTCTATGCTTTATGTCTGCACACATGCACTGCAATTGCATTTGAATTTATTAAATAACAATGAAAATTAGGTCCACGTAATTGGAAAATATCTAGGTATAGAATCATTGTATCTATATGTACATATGTATCTATACATATGTATATGTATGCATGTATATTTGCATATAACAACATAAATAACACTTTGGTTGACAAAATTTAAACTTCAAGCCCAAGAAATATTTCAAATATGAACAATTCTCATTTTCACCCAATAGATTGAAGTGCAACTATCTACTACCATTCTTAATCATGGGTAGGAGAGAAATCCACATTAATGAATTACAGTGTTAAGTATTTAACTTGATGACAGACAACAATCCATAAAAGCAACCCACGATTGCAAAGGACCGAACAAGAAAGGCTAACCCATATTCACACTCACATAAACAGCCTAAGAAAATGGGAAAACAACACAAATAATACTTTGGTCAATAGAATTAAAACTTCAAAACTAAGAATATTCAAAACACAAACTATTCTCATCTTCATCAAATAAATTAAAATGCAATTAAGTATTTAACTTGACAACAAACACTAACCCATTAAGAATAGTGAAGAATAGACATGAACATGCAAAATGAAAACAACAAAAAACAAAAAACATTGACCCATAAAGTGAAAATATGTAAACCACTATCAAATGACACTATAAAAGACTATAAACCCTTTGAACAAACACAGGTTTAATGGTTTTATCCCCAGACATTTTCCATCT
>VDFB02100965.1:0-36157 GCA_007258455.2 Sequoia sempervirens
TTTTTTTGAATTTTTTGCCACTTAAGGGCCTATTTTTTCCATGATGATCTTGCACATACCCTGACCCAAGTATTAAAATCCCCATTCTTAAGGGTCAAGTTCATGTGAGCCTAGTAGTTGACCCTTTTTAAAATATTAGCTTTTGTGGCATGTACAGAATCAAGTTCACACCGACCATTTCATTATGAAGGGTTAATCACCATTGTTCCCTATACACCGTGCTGATTTATTCCTTATTATTTTATTTGCATGGGTTGGTAGGATTCTGCCATGTGTATAGTACTTTGGTGGGCCCGAGCTCATTGGTGGAGGTAGTTGATGCCATTGAATGAAGATCAATGAAAGTTATTAGGTAACATGGCCACATCTTGACCATTCCTCACATGCTCGTTCATCGTGTGCATTAAGGAAAGATAATCACACGGGCTAGCAGGCAAGGAGACATTTGTCACTTTTAATCGGACCCACCAGGCTTTGGAGATGGTGCGTGTATCTAGAGATAGAAGATTGATGGTCTATGGTGGATGACGTGGGTCAATCCTAATCACTCCTCGCCATCCCTTGAGAACCCCACTTGTGTCTTGTATTTTCCAGTGGGAAAGTGGAAGAGTGTCACGTGGAATGTTTCAAAGGCTCAGATGGATCCATATGGAGATAAGGTGCTGCTAAAATATTGATTGAGACTATTCTAAGAGAGAAACAATGCTAAATAAGAACTGATTCTTGGGCATGCATGTGAAATCTGGGAAATATTTGTTGTGGTCATCAAATCTATCAGGTGTTGGTACACATGAGAAGGTGAAATTGAAGTAACGAAGGGTATGGGCTGATATTTTGAAGATAAATCATGATCACTCCCTACTGTCTTACTGTGATCAATTGCAAGAAAATTAATTCCCATTGGTGAATGGGTAAACATGACATGACAGGTTTGGTTAAATGTTGGGCATGTGATTAATGTGTAAACTAAGTGAATTTTTATCTCACTTAATTTTTCTAATTATGGAGAAATATCAAGTGCATGCATTTAATTTTCTCATAATTAATCATCTTGATTGATTGTCCATTGATTCACTTCAAGGTATAATCAATGACTGAGACTCAAAATCAGGGTAATTGATTTATTGCATCTTTACACAAGCCTTCTTGGAAAATTAATGAAAAAACACACCAGTTGCTCTATTTATTGAAGATCACCTACTTGATTATTCTCACCATTCGATTGCTTATGAGAATAAAGAGTCTGAAAAAAATTGTGAATTTGAGCTTGTTACTTTTGAGTTGGGTGGTATCTTTGTTCTAAGAAAATTTGATAGGTTGTTAAGTAAGGAAATGGGTAAGGTAAGTCTAATATTAGACTAGTCCATAGGTCTAAGAGACTCAAACCTCTTGAGTCTCAAGATGATTCTTCTCGAAGTGAACGAGATGTCCCTGAAATCCCTGTGACTCCAAAGAAGAAAGCAAGAGCTATTAGGAAGTTTGAACGGGGTGTTTTCAAATGTGCTTATCATCTAAGAGGCTGAATTATCTTGGAGGAATTGATTGGTCAAAGGAAAGGAGAAATTGGTAGGCTAGAGAGGACAAGAAGGAATAAGTATCATTCGGCTTACATGGGACATCATCATTCTCCCACTGAAGTCTCAGATGATTCTTCTAATAGTGGAAACGAGACTGATTCAAGTTACCACCAGTATCTCATGACCATGACTGAATTGGTTGATTTTGAGGATGAGGTGGTGATGGCTACTCTTCTTTCAATAAGGACCCTAAACGGGCATGCCTACTTTGCTACTAATAAGGCAAAGTAGTACTCAATTCCTTCTTTGAGCTAGTGCTCATTTTTGGTCCTTTGTGTTAATTTTCCTTCTTTGGGTAGTGTGTTGTGATATGGTTCTTTTTTTATTTATTCCTTCGATGCTAATTGTGACATTTATCGGTTCAGTGTGAACTTGCATGTTTTTTGTGTTGTGATAGAGATGCCTTTTCAATACTGGTGGGTCTGCCCTTACTAATGGTTTTTTGGAGTTTTTCTTTTGCTCTCCCCTATTTTACAAATGATTGTTTGCAACTGATTGGGGAATATTCTTACTTTCTAGTGAAATTCATTTTGGAATGAAAGTGAAATGTATGTGTAAGTCAGCCTGATGGTTGTTGTTCCCTTTTCTTATAAAAGGGATTTCAATGTTGATTACACAGGGAGGTTAGCAGGCATTTTACCCTAAAGAGGTTATACACAAAAAAGAATGGACACTAAAATTTCTATACTTAATATGTTTTTAGGATAAATTCATTCAATATGTATATGGTTTTATGATAGCAAGGACAATATATGTAGTAGAATAGTATAAAGTTTTTACGTATCACTCTCCTATGTATAGGTTATACATATTATGAATAATATGATCAATGGTTATCTTATTTATCTCTGTTTATTCCCAATGGATGTGTTCTATTCTTGCTTATCATTTCAATGAATGTATGTAAGTGCTTGAATATAATAGTGTTTATGAAATGATTCAAGTACAAGGATGTTAGTAAGAAGTAAATTGTGGAGACAAATAAGGAGGGATATTGTAATGCAATATTTTCAAGGTTTTAGGTTTTTTCAAATATAAAATTGTTATCTAAATCATATGGATATTTAGTTTAACTCCATCCCAAGAATATAACACTAGTTTAGAAAATTAATTCCCCTAGAGTGGGTGGTAATCAATTCAACAACTGATCACAAACATACAATCAACTTACTTGTAAAAATCTTTTTGGGTGTGTGTGAATCTTAATGAATTATATTTTTTCTTATTTAAGTTAGTCACTTCCATGAATATAAGAAAAATCTATAGGATATTGTGTCTCTTAAACATTTATGGAGAACCATCCTTTTATCCTATGTTTGATACATTTACACACCATTATCTATAAACACGTTCTTTAGGATTACCCTCCTGGGTTTTATAGAGCCCCAAGTGAAGAAGTAGAGGCCTGAGAACCTTTACTTAAGTGATGGCCAATTTTTTCCCTTACTGATAATTGAATCCTGGCAAGTTCAAAGCTATGTGGTAAGAATAATTTTGGTTCTAAAAAAATAACCAACATAATGCATGAATGAGTGGATTGTCTTCAAATATTTCTGCAATCTACTCCAAATCTACACCTACACATTCAAAAGAAGAGTAAATGTTCTGTCATATAGGGTTTTTCCTTAGTTAAACCCCATGTTAGTGTTTCCACCTCCATAATGGAAAAATTGATGATATAGAGCTTGTCCTTTCGAGGGATAGAGGCTAAAATGATAAATGAATGATGACTCAACAATGTGATACAACTCACAACTGAACTCTACTTTTATTGAATGACTAAAGTCATGCACATCTCCTTAATCCTCAAATGCAACTTTTCTTGGAATTCTTTGAAGACCTACAAGTATTAATCCTCACAAACAAAATGTATGCATAAAGATGAACAAACTCAAATAAAACTTGGCATGATTCCTCAATGTTGAAATGTTGCAAAAAATCTCTAAATTCTCCTTGTGACTTGATAATAAGTGCTTGATAATGCTCTTCACAATTTCTATCTATAATAGACTGGTCAACTTATTCCACTTAGTTTTCAAATGATGTTCAATGTTTAGGTATTTATATGAAATAACACTAATTTCTTGAAAATTAAATCTTAATGGCTAATAATCTGAATTTGAATTTCAAATATTAATTTAATACTTCAAACACTTTAAATTTTGGGGCCACATTAAGGGGACTAGGACACAAGGATGCCCTAGTCCAAATCCATCAAGCTTTGGGATCCAAAGTGCTAGGAGAAAAATATTAAATGTTTACTTGGATCTTGCACATTTGATCTCTTCATAAATGTTGTATGGGCCATTCAATAAATAATTTAAGAAATTTGGGGCACAATTAGGTCCAATCACTTAAGGTGGAGAAAAAACATAGTTTTATATTTTCAAGGGTGACAATTTATGATGCTAAATTTATCCCCAACTTTAGTGAGAGTATGAACTTACACTCTCAAACTCACACTAGAGTAGAAAATATGTTAGGATGAGTTATTTTCTAAATGTTGAAGAAATACGATAACAATGAATCTAGGGGGACTACACAAGTCCCCGAGTCTCAAGATCCAATGGCAAGACAACATAAAGACAAGGGAACATATATATATGTAATGTAACATGACAACACAAAATATACATGAAAAAAACATAACAAATAAACACAATGCAAATGAAAGTGAAAAAAAAGGGTATGGCAATCAAGGACTAGCAAGCTTCATATTAATCGCACTAGGATCCATACCCAAAGGTATTCATGACTCACGAGTTATCAAAGTTCAATATTTTCTAGGTGAACTGTGATCTAAAGGAACCATGGGCTAGTGAAGTTTTATGTTCACTAGGTGAGCCTTTCAAAAGCAATAGAAAAATGAGAAACACACAAGGAATAGTGAGGACCAATTTTCACAACATGTGTATCCATGTCAACCATACCAAGAGTTATAGTCCCAACAACTCTAATAAGGTGCTACACAAATGATCAAAATGCTAATCCAACACATCACTATGTCCATCACATGTGATCATAATGGAATGTATGCCCCCACCTTAAATTAATTGTTAAACACCATGTTGTGAGAAATTTATTTAAGGTAGAAAAATGATAAATACAATATGACAAGGTCATAAGATTTTATTTGAAAATCCCTATGTCAATATTATGCTTCTAAATGAAGCTAACTCATGGTAAAGTGTTGCCTGAAATGTAATGTGAAAAACAAGACAAAGATGATCACATAATAGATTCCTATATTTGGGCTTAGTATACATCTTTGCTACAATATAGGTGAGCTTGGAATTGACATAATTCCCCCAATTACTCATGGAAATATGAGCACAACAAAAGAATGACATATAGAGAAACAAAAAAATATGGGTCATCATGGAAGAGACCTAAATGCCTCAAAGCTTTGCATCATGTCCCAAGTGAAAACACAAGACACAAACAATGTTTATGACATAAAGATGAATGAAGATACAAATAGATGAATGTCATTATATTTTCATTTCCTTTGTATCCTTGCACAAACGAAGCAACAAGTGTCCTTCAATGAAAACTCAGAAACATAAAGACCCATCAAGCAACACAACATGGGAGATCACATCACATGCAAGAAAATAAAAAGGAGTACTACACATGCAAGTTGATCTCAATAAAATCATCTACATCCTAATAGTGTTAATCATATATGGAAGGTGGAAAACTAGACAAAGAGATTACAACAAGTGTTATACTAGGACCATCACAAAGTTCAACCCCTTGCACTTATCTATCAATAGTAAACCTTATGTAATTTCAAGGTTGAGACACATTTTCTCAACACACATGGGAAACAAAAGTCTCAATGTCCATAAAGGTGATTGATTGTGAAGTTGTCATTGGTATTGTGAGATTAGGAATGGGGTCCAATGGGCCTGCTATTGATAATCCCTTGTGTGAAAGAGTTGGAGGAGTTACGATCCACAACATATGTAACAACATCATGGCATGTAATAAGTATTCAACTACATCTGACTAGAGTATTGATAATAGGACTCTAGGTCATAAATCTCATATGAGTTTCAAAACACCAGGGGTGCCCACTATGAACAATAAATTACAAAAAAATTATAGTAAAACATACAAGATAAAAAAATTATAGAACATAAACACATAAAAAACATAGTAACAAATGTTTGACAAAAATTTGAGCCAAATTTAGTAGGACAAGAGCACAAGGATGCTCTAGTCTAGTAAAAAAATTGATTGATTTTCAAGTTTTATTATTTGTATTATGGTTTAAGTGTTCTTTTCTATGAAAATGCAAGTCTTATAATGAATAATTGTCTAGAATTTGATTGTTTTATTATTATAAAATTTAGAATATAGGTATGCAAGCAATTTAAAATGTTGAAACAAGAAACTACAATTCCAAATACAATTTCTAGATCTAAAGTGTAACAATTTATTGATTCTAACTTTCAATTTCTCAAAAAAGCTTTGACATCCTTTTGCAACAAAATAATGCACTTTTACACCTTTTTTCACTAAATGTAAAAGTGCCCTAAATGAATGCAATGAACACTTTCAGATTTGATTTGACATCTAAAATGACCTAATGTAGATTTGTAAATGTAATCAAGATGTAAATTTAAGCTATGATGATTGAAGTTAACCCTAATGCAAACTATAATGCAATATGATATGAATTTTTTTGAGATTTCTAATGTTTTTTTGATGCAATAATGAATGCCTAAATGAAAAATACAAATAATGCAATGTTAATCTTAGGTCTAAAATGATATGCTTTAGATTTTAGAATGTCTATAATGTTAATTTTTTGGGTTCACCAAACTTATATGGTGAAAAAGTAAAACCCTAGGAATTAACCTTAGGATTTCAAGGCTTTTCCACAATGGCCTTATCATTTAAAATTTAAGATTAGCTAGGATATGAGATTGACTTACAACTTGAAAGGTGAGTCAATCAACTGAAGGATTTGAATTTAGGGACTTGGATTTTAATTTTTGTATGAAATGCAATGATATGACTAACTAACTATGAAAATGCATTGTTCTAATACAAATACAAAAATATGGAAACTAACTATCAAATTTAAGGACCATATCTAAATAAATAAGACTCTTGTGCACTTGTTTAAATTTGAAGAGATTCTAGGTGGACTAGGGCACAAGGATTCCTTAATCTGGGTGTTAAAAACTTAAATTTTATTTCACGGACCTTAAGTACCTATTATATAGCTTCTCTCTTTTAGATCTCATTATTGGATCATCATTTGTTGTCGAGATATATTAGTTTCCATATCTTATCAAGTTGTAGGGTTTGAATTCATGAATGAGTTGATTTTCTTCAAATATTCCTTCAATCCTCTTTAGATCTGTATCCGCACATTCAAAAGGAGAGGAAAGGTTGTTCCATATAGGGCTTGCCTTAGTCAAACCTCATGTTGGTGCTTCCATCTCTACAATGGTAAAATTGATGATAGAGAGCTTATCCTTTTGAGTGATATAGGCTAAAATGACAAATGAATGATGAATCAATAATGGGTTGCAACTTACCACTCAAATTTGATATCCTTGAAAGACTAAAGTCACACACATCTCCTCAAGCCTTGATTGCAATTTGGCTTGGATTTCTTTGGAGATCTACAAGTGCCAGTCCTGACAAATAAAATGTGTACATAAACATGAAAAAACTCACATAAAGTATAACATGATGCTTCAATGTTGAAATGTTGCAATAAATGTCTAAATTTTTCTCTTGACTTGATAATAAGTGTTTGATAATTCTCTTTACAATTTTTTGATAATAGATTGCTCAACTTTATCCACTTAGTTTTCAAATGATGAAATGACTAGGTGTTTATATGAAATTGCTCTAATTTCCTTAAAATTAAATCTTATGGCTGACAATCAAAATTTGAATTTCAAATATTAATTTTCTACCACCAATACTTTGAATTTTGGGGCCACATTTAGGGGACTAGGGTACACATACACCCTAGTAAAAATCCCTCAATCTTCAGGATGTAAAGTATTAGGATCAAAACATTAAATGTTTACCTGGATCTTGCACATTTGATTTCTTCATAATTGTTATAATGGTCGATGAAATGTATACTTTAGGAAATTAGAGGCACAATTAGGTCCAATCACTTAAGGGGGAGAAAAACATAAGGTGAAATAGTCAAAGGTGAAAATTTATGATGCTACACTCCCCTCCTACTAGACCCAAATTACCTTCAATTAACCATCAATGTTTAGCTTGATACATCCAAAAGATATGTTACCATTATGCATTTGATCTCTAATTAAAATAGAAGCATGCAACAATACTATCTTTCAAATGTTCAAATAATGTAAGTTGTATCATGATATGAGGTTTCCATACAAATATAAATTGATATACATGTGAAAAAAATAATGGAAAGTTCAACAATTTGTTTTGATTTAAGCAAAGGCATTAATGTAGTTAAAAAGTAATTCACATAATTAAAATCAAATTTCACAAATCTAATGTTATTTTAAAAGAATACTATTTTGATTCATAAAATTAGATAAACAATTAAGATTGCACATATTGTAAATTATCTTTTCTATATAAATAAGGACATCTTATTAAATCATAGATTAATAAAATGCTAGCATGATAAATTTAACTCAAACATTGATTTTTCACTAAATCCATTATATTGCTAATAATTAATTGTTAACCAGCTTAGGTAATCTTAATTGATAATAGATGTTAACAGGGTTAATTGTATGATCTATGAAAAGTATCTTGGATTATTGTAACCATACATCTTCAACAAACTAATTATTCAATGATCTATTTGTGGAACCTAGTTGTCTTTTGAACACTCTCTAAAGCTTAATCCCACTCAAATGCACAAATTCACTTAATTGACAAATATTAAAAAATAATATTGAATATTTATAAAATTGAAACTGTAATTTTATATTAAATCTATATACAATTAGATGATTTTTTTTTTTAAGCCTATTTTGTAACACATGACCAAAAATAAATAAAAAAATTGAATCATCACAATTAGATGCTCTCAATGGAAACTAAGTGCTTCCATTGCAAATGAATCTTTTCCAATTTGTAAGCAAGGAATGGAGAAGGCTCAAATGTTTAACATATCACTTTCAAACAAGAAAGCTTCATATTCCGCCCATCACCTCATTCACATGCATGATTACCTTTAGCCATTTAATCAATTGATCCTTTAGGAAAGCGGGGACCAAAAGGGAATTTCTGTAGAAAGAGAGTAAAATCCGTATGCTACTATGCTGGATTGCTGCCTTTATTTTTCTGTACAATGAGAATAAAATCTCTATGCTAATATGCTGGATTGTTAGCCTTTATTAACTTCAACTTTGACTGAAGACTGGAAAGACAGAATGCAAGCATGACGCATTAGAGAGGCAATGAGGGTCGCCATTATACTTAGTATTAATACGAATGGGGTAGAACACAAGGATGGTGTTAGACAAACCATAGGAGCTTGTGAAATCAACATGTAAGATAAAGTTATGAGCTCACATCTGTCTCCAGCCTGGCATCTTATCATTAGCACCCTATTTCCAACCAGGACCTCCAAAAGATGCTGTGAAAGTGATGCTTCAAAGACTTCACGAGATCTCTGCTCTGGATTAGCCATGAAATACTTAAGCGAAAGCAAGGTGTGGCACTTAACAATTGCATTCAGCTTTTTAGATTTTCAATTGAGCAGCTCAACGAATCCTATTCCCATTTCCTAAATCTAATACTAGAACTCATCGAGAGATGGATATTAATGTTCAGGGTTGGCTCAGCACCTCGTATACCAACCTGTGGACATGCAAAGACTGCTTCGAAAATATAAAAAGCACTCTCAAAATCTTTCTGTATGAGAAAGTTCAAAATGCTTCCGCACTGGTAAGTAATTCCCTATGAAATGCTGGATTTTTGTGTGGAGTGAGGAGGAGCTTAGCGTCTTCATACTTTTCATTGGTTAGTTTTTGTCATTGAGCGCCGCATACTTCACCTCTTTCAACTTGCGAGGAAGATCGATTGTCAAACATCGAAATCTTAATGCCGACGAGAATTACAGTAAACCTCGTCTCTCCAGCTCGCTCATTTCTTAAATTCTATGTAAAGATTTCTAATTGCTGAAGGGAATGGCTTGGAAAATCCAGCCAATGTGCCGAGTATATATAAGATCCCACGTTTAATTTTGGCCTGTTGATGGGGGCTCTAGGAAAATTTACTGTCAGCAATTCATCGAGAGAAAATTCACTGTTAACAATTCATCGCGGGAAAATTCACTGCCATCAGCAATTCACCGTCATGGAAAATTAACCGCCAAAAATTCATGCAATTAATTTTTCGCGTGATAAATTTTCACAGCGGTGAATTTTCCCACGGTGAATTGTTGACGGTGAATTTTCCGTCAATGAATTGCTGATGGTGAATTTGCCATATGCAGTTGATGAGTATTGTACGTTATTGCAATCTGCAATCTCATGCCGCGAGTGATGTTTCAAAAGTTTCCTTTTATTTGAATGGTGTATACTGATTCAAACTGTTTTCAGAGCATTCCAACATAGACAATTCGCTGGAATTGATGTCCACAAATTCAAATGAGCTTGATTTATGCATGGTGTGGCTTATAGTCACACACATATATTATCTACCTATAGTTAACAATGGTTGTCATAAGAGTTGCTGGTGTGTGCTAAACTAGGATGGCAAATGTAGCAGGACTATAATTTTTAGTCGACGATGTATGTGATAGAGATAGATTATTGCAGAGGGTTTTTTTCCAACAAGACGATCGTATCAGTTTAGAGGTGGATCATGGAGGAAACTAGGAATGTATAGAAGTGTTGGGTAACAACTAAAAGGAAGAGAGTTTTTGTAGGGACTATTCAAGATTTGTTGTGGTAGGAGATGGAAGTGTCACGTTTCCTATATTACTAAATCTAGAAGAGTTGATTACCTAGATCATTGAGTTGAATGTGTTCTCAAGCTTATAAACATCTCAAACCTAGAGATACTTAGGATTGCCTAAATACTGTCAAAAGGACGAGATGTTTTGTTTTGGAGGAGGAGACGAATGGAAAGGAGAAGACCACATATGAGGATTAGATTGATGTAGAACTAAAGGATAAGTTTATGTCAACGAATGATTAATCAAATCTACTTTAAAATATATTTAATATCAGGTTGTGAGGTAATGTGAATGCAATGTGTAGGAGTTCTACAAACTGATTATTAGATCTATTAGCATTATGGTGTCAACAATTTTGTAAATTATATGCCATTTATTGTTTTCTCATTCTTGTCAAAGTGTCTCAAAGAATCTAAGGTGTTCTTCGTGTAATATTTTTCTATCTATTGTTTGTAAATGCATTCATGAAGGAAGAGGGGGTTCACTAATAGTGGAAATTAATTATTTGTAACTAATATTAATCAACTCCTCAAGTGGAGCCATCTAGAAAGGGGTGTCTCTCATGAAAGTAAGTATTGGTTTTCGAGGAAAGTCATTTTGGGAACAAAGTTTCTCAGCTCTTCTATTATAGAGGAATAATCTAAGCAATAGGACATTTAGTTTTTACAAGAGGTCTTGGGTACACCTCTTTTAATACAAAACCATTTGTTGGCTTCCCTCCTAACTCTATGAATTGGAATTTTTGAATGACGGTTTCAAATCTATTTTTCACAAATTACATATGAGTTGTCAAGTTAAAGACAAAGAAATGATAGAGGAAGTGTTTTGTGTTACAATATTGTTTCTAAAGGTAATACATACTTGGCCTCTCTTCTTGGTTGATTTATTACAAACAAGGATTTCATCACATTAAGTCTATGTTGTGACATTTTCATGTTGCATGTTCATCTATTATGTTTCTAATTTATTTCATTAACCTCCATATGGTATTCTAGAGCTAAGTTGGTAAAGAATTATTTTCATATTTTTGTCTCGTAGTAGTTTACATTTTATTCTTGATTTGGTATTAGATAATTCCCACCTTTAATCCATTTGGGTGTAAAGGTTTTTTTGGGCTATAGTGAGAATTTTAATAATTTTATTTTGTAGAATTTTGTGTTGAAGCAATGGTTGTATCTAAATCTCAATTAAATATTAATTTTTTTAATAAGAATAATAGTGAGTTGTGGAGATTGAAGATGGAGACACTCCTAGAGGAGATAAATGAATGGTTTGTGGAAAAAAAAAGCTGACCTCTTAATACTGACAAATACTTGTCATACATGTTGGATAAGGAAGTACAAGGTACAATATATCTTTTTCTTGGTGATTCTATCATGCTAAATGTAGCAAAATAGGCCACCAGTTATTCCTTATGGAAAATATTGGGTGATATTTATTAATTAAGTACTATGAGTAAATTATGCTTAAAAATAAAGTTATTTTCTCTAAAAATAAAGAAATATTAATTGGCAGTTAACTATTTGAGCTTATTTAATTTAATTTTTAGTCATTCACCCTATATTGATGTTAAGATAAATGAGGAAGTTAAATGCATTATTCTTCAATTTTCCTTGCCCGAGTCATGATGGATTATCTTGTAGCAACTTTATTAGCAAATGAAATAGGGAAGAGAGCCACCATGGATAGTTCTAAGGATTCTCTTCAAGTTAGGGAATGTCTTAAGGAATAGGAGGGTCTAAGGGACTAAGTAGAAGTGTAAAATTCAAGGCCAATCTAAAGCTCCTTCAAAGAATATATCAAAGTGTTGGAATTATGGTAAGAGGGAAAATTGGAAGAAGGAATGAAAAATAACAAGAAATAATGGGATTATTGCATGGAAAACTCCATAGAATTTAGTGATGAAGCCTTATTTCTCTCTTTTAATAATATTTATAATCATAATTAGTTTAATGAATTGGCATGATCCTACCACATGGTTCCTTGTAAGGAGTGGTTATCCTCAAATTAAGAATTTGATGGCAAAGAGGTATAGCTTAGGGATAATAGTTCACATCTATTATTTGCATATAACATTTTAAAGTTGTGTATAAGAGATGAGAGATAAAAATATCTTATGTGTTTACATATTTCTACATTAGTATAAAATTTAATTTTGGTATCAATGTTGAATGATTCGAGAATGAATATAATTTTTTATAAGACTATTTGCAGGTTAGTGAGATGAAACATGATTCTAGCTAAAGGATAAAGGATAGGAAATTTGTTTAAAATAAATCCCACTATTATTTGGAATTCCACTAATGTAACATGCATGTATGTTTTTCCCCATAGATTGGGTCACATATGTGTAATTTTTTAAAATCCTATTATAATAAAAGTTTGGCTAACCATTTTTTCAGTTTCATGATTTTTTTTATTATTGTGAACATTGTGTGTTTTTAAGAAAAGTAGATCATCATTTCAGAAAATAAATAAACATGTGCATTCAGAAAGGTAGGAGCCATTGAATATAATAAGTGATTGGTATGCATCATGATGTAGTATAGTGTTTTATATATAATCTCTTATGTATCTTTAAAATAATTACTAATGGTAATTGTTAATCTATGTAAGGCTCTTATAATTATTGATTTAATGTATTAGTTTCCCTATAAGCAATCGACCATGGATTTGCAAGGGAACATGATTAAGAGAGGTAGCAAACTAGGTCCACAATGTAAGCAGACCACCCCATGATGGATAGTAATGGGCGTTCCTGCCATGTGGGGTCAAGGGATGATTTCCATGCTCTTAGGATTAATTTTGATGAAGATTATTTGGGTTCCACAATGTAAGTAGACCACACCATGTTGGATGGTAATGATAGTTCCTACCACTTGTGGCCAAGTAGTGATTTCCATGCTCTTGGGATTAATCATGATGAATAGTCTTTGAGCGTCATATCATGCTTTCATTTCCAATCCTTTCTATGATTAGTTATTGGAAATGAAACTATATATTAGAACCAATTAGACAATCTTATTTATATTAATTGGTCATTTACTCTTAAGTTCAATAAATTTTGTATGATTTAATTTAAAAATGCTATTTGTAAAACAAATCATATTGTTGGAATTGTTACTTTTAGGAAAATTCAAGCATACCCCAACTAGGGAACATTACAATTGGTATCAAAGAGCTATAATCTTGTCAACCTACATGAGAAACCTACTTTAACCACAATTCAATTAGGATTAACCATTCATCCCTCTTCTTAATAAAAAAAATCAATTGGACAAACATTGAATTTCTATATATGTGAATCACATTTATGCTTTGTGTCTTACATGTATTTATGCGTATGCTTTATGTCTTACGTGCATTTATGTGTATCCTTTGTGTCTTGCATGTATTTATGTGTATGCTTGATGTATTGCTTGTATTTATGTGTATGATTCATGTATTACACCTATGTGTTTACTTCATGTGTCTTCAACAAGTTTACTTCATGTGTGTTTATGATTGCTTTATGTTTAACAATTATTAAAATGCCAAATCTATAGGAGCTTTATAACATTTGAGATATAAAAGGGATGAAGAGTTGTAACTATACAAGTGAGAAGGTAGGACTCCCTCAAACTTGAGATATAAAAGGGAGAGAATTTCATTTGAGAAAGACATCCATAAAATCATTGAAGAATTTAATTGAGACTAGAACCTTAAGTGATTTTCTAATTAAATTAAATTAGGTTCTCAAGAATAGAGATAATGTGTGAAAGGTTGTAACCCTTCAAATTTGAAAGTTTTCAACTCTTCAAATGTGAAAGGTTGTGACCCTTCAAATGTGAAATATTGTGACTCTCTCAACAATAAGATATAAAAGGTGAATCATTTCCTTCTGAATAAATCATCAATAGGAAATAAATCTATCAATCAATTTGAAAGAGGGTGATTCATTTACTATGAAGGGTAGTGACCCTTTATAATGAAGGGTGTTGACTCATTTATTGTGAAGGGTAGTCACTCCTTCAAGAAATGAATATAAGGGATAAATCAATTTATTAGCATTAAATAAGCAATCATCACTCATGTATTCCTCAATAAATCAAGCAATCAAAATATTAAAAAGTATCCCAAATAAGGAACAATGAATCATAACAACTCAACATAGTTAAAATGATAAAATCTAACTATATAACTTAATTTTCAAATAGAAATACATGTGATGCCATCACTAGTTGTCACCAAAAATTTAGGCATAACTAAGATTCAAATATGGATTAATATTATCTTACTTTCAAACTTCAAGATATAAGTGTACCGATGGCCAACTTCTTAAAAGCCAAGTAATAACATTAAAGTCCACAAATCTATTCCAAAAAGTCTACAATGATTTATCTATAAAATTTTAATTACCCATAACACCCCATTTGATACATCATAGAGTGAATTATTATTAGCATCCCTAGTAAGAATTAAAAATAATAATAAAAATATAAGTCTAAATTCAACAAAACTCTGATATTCCAAAATGACTTTGAGAGAATGTAATGAAGACAACTCAAATCTTTAGGTACCTACAAATTTGGACTCTCAAGAGATCTTAAGAGAAATGTTCAAAATCTATTGTAGGATATATATTCATCATGTTTCACTAAGGTAGGAATATAATTATTATAATAAAGAGTAGTCTTTTCTATTCATTTTGAATAAGTTCATAATGTACAATCAAGTCCATACCTCACATGATATATTCCACACTCATTGAAACAATGGAAATGTATGGATCTACCTAGTAACCTACAAAATTGACCTAGTGAGCTTTGTCTTGTGAACCAAATTCACTTGTATATTTAATGTCTAGAGTATATCATTTCATCCAAGGGTCTTTCCTTTATTAGAGTAGCTCTACTTTCATGATTAACGATCCAAGGAGATCAATATTAGGCATACATGCACCCCAAGGTAAATTTGATACAAATCAAGTTACAGCTAAATTTGTTACATAAGTCTATTTTAAGTCACATTTATGGGCCCATAACCCACAAATCCCAAGATCATTGGTTCATATTGTTTAAGTCGACAAGGAAGATGTTTTGGACTAGGTTAAATGTCACAAAAACCCTATAAGATATTTTATACGATACCCTCATTAGAATCTAGCTTTCCTCAAACTTTGTTTGAATGATTATGTGAAATAAAATATTCTTTATTTAATGGAAAAATGTACTTGTTCCCAATTGATTGTGTAGGAAAAGAGGACGCATAGATTCTTTTACTCATAATGTAAATTGGCTTTACACAGTGGAGTGGGATCTTGATATTCACAACATAATATATCATAATGAAGGATGCAATGCAGCATTCTTCTATCATTATGGATTTCAACAAGGGTAATGAAGAATTTGTATCATTGCCTAGGATCCTCGTGGTAATGAAATGAGAGAAAAGTTGTCTTAAATAACAAGTCTTTCCAATTTCCAACTCTTGGGTTTTAAGAGCTATTGGGAAATAGTAGTACATAAGATAGAATAATATTAGATAGTAAATTTTCCTCATACTTCATAGGATGGTATTAACCTTACTAGTAGTATACTAATAACCACTCTCCTAGGACATCATTCTAGTACTAAGTCAAACATAACCAAGACAATCATGACTAGCTATAGATTTTTCAATTCTTAAATACATCAAAGTGTCATAAAAAATGCTAATTACATCACAAGAAGGAGAAATACAAATCTACAAGGTTGATTTGGGATCTTAGGAACTCTAGGAGCATCCTAGATTGTGATAACCTCTATAGTGTGAAAAATTGTACTCCCTTCTTGTAGATAGTACAATTTCACACTCTATTTAGACATAATTTAGTAACCTTGCATTCATCTCCTTGAAATCATCATTAATAGGACCCTAAGACCCTTTATTATGTATCCCAAGGCTTATGTCAATTGAAATCTTGGAAAATTCATTAAATTCACTTAATATTCTAACCCCTAACATTCTCTCACCTCAAAACTTACTATGGGACTAATAGGCCACCCTAGGCATATTATTCCCCCTAGGTGGGACATATACACCACCCTTAGCATATTAGTCTCCTTTGGGGCCTTTTTAGGGTTTTGAGTGGGAAATCAATGATTTTAATTCAAATTTTGCAAATGTTAGCATTTGAGATCTAATAGATGGTAAATTAGATAGGATTCCTATAAAACTAAGGTTTCAAATCATTATTTCACCTAGCAATTTTTATCTAAGACATAAAGCTTTCAAGTATCCAAGTATCCTAGAAAGTTAACGAGATCAAGAGTATTCAAGAGAAAGTTATCAAGCATTTGGAGTAATATTAAAGATTCAACCATCATGTCAAAGTCTTCATGCATCATGTGTGTTTGTGAGCTAACATTTGTGATGTAGGTTTCATGATTCAAGCAAGCATTCAACACAAATCTTTAAGAATTGAATCAAGAGTCAAGATCCACATTCATGCTAGCCATTTCACACAAGTTTGCAACCTTCATTTCAAGGGTTTGGTGAGTTTCAACATAGAATTTGTTCATTCATCATTCCTTCAAACTATTTCATTTCATTTCAAGGTTTAATTACTAAAATGGGGTTTGACCAAGGAAAACGCCCATCCTCTAACATAACAATATTTTTATCTCTCTTATGATGTGTGTTCCGTATTTTAGGTGAACTGGACTCATTCTCCCATCCTCGTGATTTAGTCCCTGATATAGCCTTTCAATAGCATTCAAGAATGTTAGATCTAGATTTGGAGGACTTAGAAAGATACTCAGAAAACCTATAGGTGGACTAAATCACCCAACCTGGTGTATTATCTCCAGGACATTTTTTTATCATCATTCAATAGATCTTGACATTAACAGAAGAATTCAAGATTCTTCCCTAAAAACCTTATAGCAGGTCTCATATGCCCTATCCTAGCATATTATTCCTAGTGCAAACCCTAACAATAGTTTTTAGAGCTTTCACATCTTGTATTGGCATCTTCATTCATCTAGGTACTTTTCTATTCCATTTAGTTTATTAGTTTCATTTCATGCTTTCAATTTTCTAAGTTTCATAGTGAGTTTGCATAAGTGTTTTCATTTCTCCCTTTTGAAGCTTCATTTAATGGTGAACCCATGTCCAATTATCCAATGAATCCACTAGCCATTCCTCAATCAAGTCACTTGGTTGAGGAATCTAGTTTCCTAATGAATTGAAGTGTGAAATAGGTCCAATTCTATCTCCCAAAAGGTAGAACCCCTATTTCACTTTTGATCATTTTAATGAAACTAACCTTTAAACCCTTGAATTTATAATTTGGAGAACATTGTAGTCCTATATCTAGGTTGCATTAACTTATCATTACATTTACATTAGTTGAATTGCATTTAGGGCTCCTAAATATTGCAGTACTAAAAAGTGGATATAGGTTGGATTTTTGCATTTTGCATCATTAAATTTCATTGGAAACCTATAATTTAAATATTTAATTGAGCATACAACCTAGAAACATTAAAATTCACTCAACATTTTCTAATTCAGGCTTAAAAACCCTAATTTAGACTCATTTTCCCACCTAGGCTTATTAGTCCCCATACACGTCTTTTTTGTAAATTTTTAGGTATTATGTTCTCTTTGATTTTCACTATCTAAACTAGTCAAAAACCCTAATTTAGACTCATTCACCCACCTGGGTGTATTAGTCCTTCATTAGGTGTGAATCTACATTTTATAGTGATAAAATCTTGTCATTTGTGCTTCTAGTTTCTTTCTTTATATTATTGTTTTAGTTTGTAAAACTACTATCATCGACAATATTTTCAAAATTGGTTTCATTTTAAGTGCATTTGTAAACATAAGAATTTGAATTAAAGCATATCATTTATCTTATGTTTATTGGATTTATCTTGCATTAATTATCCTTCCTTGATTGACCCTTGTATGAGATTTACAACTTGGTGTCTAATTGCTAATACTATATAGTGAAACATAGTTCGAGATTCATTTCATCCCATGATAACATACGCATTATGGATCTTGGGTTATCTAGCTCTTTCACTCATAGTGTTGACACTAGTGCACTAGGTATGGACCATACTATTGACAACTCTTTACCTTCAAGTAGTATGAAAATTGTTGAAACAATGGTTGGTAGTGTCCCTCAAGAAAACCTAATCCAAATCCATGAAGAATTGGCACATCTACAAAGCCTGGTGCATATTGAAAACATTTCCAACACTGATATTCCTACCATAGATAACATACACCAAATGATTGAAAGTGAAAAATGAATAAATATTGTGAGTAACTTAGCTTAGATTTTTGGCAAACATCTTACCTCAATGATTAGTAATGCTCAAACTTTGAACAATGCTCAAAGTGAAGGAGGAACCCAAATTCCTCCTCCTCAAGTTACCACAATGATGCAACCTACTACCAATGTCTTTCTTAGAACTTGGATATTTCCACTAGAAATCCTTGTAACTTCATGGCATCTCATGTCATATCTCCTACCACTTTACCTCCCATGAGTGTTCCATTCACTTGCCCCTCAAACACATATACACCTCCACAATATTCCCCTCCTTCCCAAAACATAAACAATGACACCATCCTTAACCAACTCTTACAAAAAAATTCATCCCTTTAATGACCAATTTCCACTATAAACCAAAATCAAAATGGCCAACTTCCATACTATGTCAATAAATCCTTATCCTTGGAGATATTAAGAATGCCAATACCAAAAGGTATAAAGCTTCCTAGATTTGAGAAATATGGAGGGAAAGAAGATCCTTTTAACTGTGTTTCTGCTTACACCACCTTATGCAATGATTTTATCCTTGAAGATAACCTCTTGTCTAAGCCTTTCCATAGGTCCTTGAAAGATACTGCTTTAGAATGGCTTTCCTCATTATCGAATAACCCAATTTGTTCATTCAATGAAATTTTTGGGACCTCTAACAACCATTTCGAAGTGCACATCACTCCTACGATGACCTTAGTTTATTTGATGAGATGTAAGAAAAAGGATGATTGAAAGGTTACTAACCTCATTTCACACTCCAATTGCTTTATTCCCAAATCAGCATAAAGATTATTTATCTTGACCTTCAATGAATGTTCATTGAGAACTTACAAACTAAGATGAAAGATAGGATTGGCATGATGAAATTTCCTTCCTTTGTATATTTGTATGCCACCCTTCATGATTATCAAAAATTAGTTAGTAGTCATGAAGCAAAACCCACCTCTAGCCATCCTGGAAAGTCTAAATCTACAACTCAAAAAAATTACCAAACTTTTAGGAAATAAAATAAAATATTTCTTCAACTAAATCCCCCTCAACCAACCCAAAATGTTGATAACCATGTGGCTACTATAAAGAAGACAAATTGTTTTACATTTGGGCATTTGAATAGAAAATTTACTCCCTTACCTGATACCCTCCATAACACCACATTACAACTTCTAGAAAATAACTTGGTTTCCTTACCTCTCATTAAAGCTTGTGATCCTACTAAGCCATTACCTCCAAGCTTTATATCAAATTCCTATTGTCATTTTCACCATCAAAATGGACATGATACAAATCATAATAAACGTCTTTAACACATGGTGTAAGACCTCATTGATTCCAATCATATTCGAATTGGTGGTGTCAATGATCGAGGTAATAAGTATGTTTCCCCTCCCAACCAAATCCTACAAATCTTTACCAACCCCATGCCAAACCATAATATTTCATGTGAAAGCTAGTGAAACTAAGAATGATGGGATGAATTTTGACATGGATAGTGACAATGTGGATACTAATGAACAAATTCCTATGGATAATATGGTTGGATTGATCAAAATTAAACCTCATAAGGGCCAAACTAAAATACCTCTTGACATTTATTTCTCATCAAAAGATATAATCAAAAAGGTGCTTGCCATGGTCATCTTTACATAGTTGTTTGAATGAATGACAAGCCCAATAATGGGATATTAGTTCATCCCATCTATGTAGAGAATATAATCACTGAATAATTCTTACTTGTGCATGAACTCTATCAAGATAGATATGATAAACCAAAAGCATGGAGAAAAATGCATAATGTTTTTTCTTTCCCTACGATACGTTCAATCACCCTTCCTTTAAAAGTTGGACCAAAACAATTAAATGTCTCATTCTCCATCATTCAGATGTTGGATCAATTCCATGTGAAGGTTGGTTATCCATGGCTATGCTCCATGGAATCCATCCCATCACTTGTACATAAATGTTTAAAGTTTCCCTTTGACAATGAGATCTTTACTGTGCACCATAGTGGCTTTAATCTTGTGTCTTTTTGTGGGAATTTCTCATTGTATTTTTTTTGGCACAATCCTATTGAACCTATTAAACCTTTTGAAGATTTCTTTTTCAAATCCTTTCAAAAGCTTAAGAAAAAATGCATAGAAAAATTATCCCTTTGAAACATGCCTCAACCCATAATTGAGCCTCCTATTCTTGATAAAACCGTGATTGAACCAAAATCCCTTCCAAGTAACCAAGACCAACCCAAGATAGATCATTTTCCTATCTCCTAAAAATGACCAAGAGACATCAAAAAAAATCCCGTCATGCCTTCTAAGATAAAAAAAAGTTTACAAAGCTAAAGAGAAAGTGGTTGAACAACCTCCGATGGTTTTTTTTGTTCCTTCTTTAAGGGAAGAAAAGAAACCCATGGTTGATAAATCCACTCCTACACAAACACAACTTGAAAATCATAACAAAAGAAATAGAAATGTTAGAGATTGTAGGCATAGATTTCATGTTATTGCTCAAAGGGTAAATGAAGAGAAGAATAAAAAAAATCAACATCCAAACTCAAGTGAAGCAATACACAATGAGTCTCGCTCTTCGCGACAACAAAAAGATCCTATATCGCAACCACAATGGGGACTAGCACCTTCTTTGGAAATTATCATTCAACCTCCCATTGTGATTAAATTGGATGATGATTATGAGATTGCTAAAATTGATGAGGAAGTGCATAATGAATTGAATTTATTGCTTTCTTATTCCATGAGCTTAGATGATAACAACCATGATGATCCTCCTAAAAAGAGTGACTCACCATGTGTTGAGCTTGGTGATGCTCCTAGTACTGCACTTTGCAATGCTACACCATGCAAACCTTAAAGGACAACTTATAATCTACAATTATAGCACAATTTAAAAAAAAAAGTAAAAATAATATAAAATGTACATTAACATAAAACACTTGTAATGCAACTATGCATACAGATTATCTAGCTATGTCCTCTTGGGTAAACATGACTACATCACTTAACATTATCCCATTCACATAACAATGACTAACTGATCCTAAGTATTCATCTTTAGAACCATAACATAGAATAGATAAACCACAAACACATATCCATAATAATACTTAAATGATAACATTCACCAAGGATTATAATATAATTCCACATAATACATTCATTACATTTACAATATGAATTTACATCATTTTAGGATTATAATAATATAATAGTGCTTCCCAATATGAACAAGAATAATACAACATATAGTGATACAACTAGACTATGTGGGTACATAGCACCAAGACTGGTTCCAACTTTGGAAAGCTCATAAGTCGCTACAAGTGGTACATCTTGTGCATCTCAATCTTTGGATAAGAAACCAATGGAGTGCATAGCATGTTCCACTCAACCATGTCAACCCTAAGGCCCACCCCCCATGCTAGGAGATGTAAAGAAGGACCCACAACATAAAACAGTCAAGTGAAAAATGGCTAACAAGACTCCTCAACAAGAGAAACAACAAACACAAGAAACATCCACTTCCAGAGGAATAAGAACAACACGAGTGGAAACCAAAAACATAAAAGGTTGCTAAAGGGAAGAGTTCCATCAAATGAGCTCGATATGGGTTACCCAATGCGGATCTTCATAGGTTACTGACCTTCTACCTGGTTAAACCCTAGCAACATCAATCGATCCCTGGCCCCCATTCTCACTCATGTAGGATCAACATACCTTTCAAGAGGACAAGGTAGTTGATCTTTTCCATTCAAGGCCTTCCCACTCATCTCAAGCCTAAATGAGCACTTGAGCCATGCATGAGGCTAACTTAAATCTAGATTAATGTGAGATACTACCCACCCCCTTACTTAATTATTAGGTTATCAATGATTAAAGAAAATCTCAATGAGTTACTTGTATGGCACTTTTTGCATCGACCCCCACTAAGAGTCGCTCCCTCTACTAGCAACAAAAATCACTCTCACTAACTGGGTAAGCCAACTTGCACAAACTAGAAAATTCATAAAAATATGTACATAAAATGAGGCATGCACCAACTCCCACAAGATCTCCATAATAAAACAATTTTCCATGGTGCAAGGCTAAAATCAACATAAGCACAAACAAACATAAAATCATAGTTCACAAGGAGCTCATGCAAACACTCATGTCTTGATATGGGTTACCCAATGCGGATCTTCCTAGCTTGTCAGACCTCAACCCGGGTTACCTTGGTAGCCTCACCTGATCCCTAACCCCCATACCAACTCAAACAAGTAAGTACCATACTCCCCTCTAGCCTCTGGAAGACTAACAAATTAATAAAATAATGGTTCCCCCATCGAAATGGCAACAATATCATGATCACAAAATCAAAATCATCATCAAATCAAAAGCTTCTCATTTTCACCAATTCAACACCTCAATCATAAACACACAAGAAATAAACAATACATAAATCAAGGATAATCTTCTCTCACTTAATTCAAAACTCGTGCAAGGATTTGGAATTGACAATTATGACAATCCAGACAAGCACACCACAATAATCAAAGTTGGCATAAACTCCAAAATCTCACACATGATTCATCAAAAGGAAGCAACTGAATATTGTAACCAAAAACACATTATTTAAAGCTAACACACCATAAAAAATTAATCATGACCAACTCCACATATAAACGTCACTTGCACATTTATCATGCTATTTCTCCATATTCAAAGTACACTCATTGTCACATTATAATCATGAAGACAAGAATTATTTCAACTTTCATTTTACTCACTAACCTAATTACTTAATCCAAGCTCCCAAAACAATTATACAACACTTAATATCAATCCAATTTTCTAACCTAAAGTCTTCTATAGAAATCAAATTAGATTCCCAAACATGTATATAAAGTAATTCAATTCTCTTCAACTGTATACTCACTTATCAACTAATGGGCGTGTGCAAGAAGTTGAGTCCACTTTTTGGCCAAAAAGTGGTGTTTTATTTGATTTTCAGCATTTGACACATTTGACCTTAAAATTTTAAGCACTTAGAGATGAAATCTTTAAAAAAGTCACTAATCATAAAATGTAGTGCTCGGAGTCTAGTTTCCAAATATGTAATTTATTTCAATACCCAGATTGTACAAATTAAGTTTTAATAGGCATTTCTAAAAACCACTGTTTAAAAGTCATTTTTTTTTTACCATACCATGCACGTGTACGACATCCATATTTTGACTTAAATTATCATATTTTTCTAAATCCTTTTGGGATAAGTTTTATGACTCACTAAAGCTTGTTCTTGATATTTTTTTGTATTTTTTTATTGAATTTTTTTTTTTGTTAAATTTTTATTAGGCAGATTTGTCATTTTGAAAAATTGTCGTGTACGACATGCATAAGATGACCTAAACTTATCATTTTTTAATTTTTAATTTTTTAAATTGAAAAGAATTGTCTGAAGTTTGTTCTCATGCAATCCATTTGTCAAAATGTTATGTTGATCAAAAGTTATTAAAATAGTAAAAAAATACGATATTGAAAGTTTATGGACCAATTTTATTAGAAATTAATTGAAAAATAGAAAAAATAATCCAATTGCAAAAAAAATTACATATTTAGAATCTGCATTGTTTCATCTAAAATGGGTTTTAATTTCGTCAGAAAATTCTGCAAAAAAGGTCGTCAGCCATATGTCCAAAGTTGGTATTTTTGTTTAACATTATTAGGACCTTCAACTTGCAGGTCAAACTAGGTTGAAGGTTGAGGTTCGGACTTCCAATGCTTTTCCCGAACCAAAAATCTAAACAAAAACCCGACCACAATGCAAAAGGCAATTCAAATTTAAAAAAATAAGATCCCGCTTATAAAACGGGATCCCGTTTATTCATAAACGGGATCCCGTTTATTCATAAATAGGATCTCGTTTATTCATAAACAGGATCCCATTTACTAATCGAGATCCCGTTACATTTGAATTACATTCCAACCATTGTCAGCGTAACGGGATCTTGTTCATTAAGCAACGGCTCCGACGTTCGAAGTCGGTGAACGGGATCCCGCTTATGCATAAACGGGATCTCGTTTTAAAATCGGGATCCCAATTCATTTGAAGCAAGATCCCATGTTATTAACGGGATCCAGTTTATATTATTTAAATTCACTGTGCACAAGTTTTATGAAGTCTACAACTTGCATGTACGGCCGAGAGCACTAAAAATGAATGATTTTTCATAAGCTATTGTATTTATAGGTCAGAACTTAATTTTTAAAGTGGAATTGTGGTATTTTTTACTTGTTTTGATGAACACAAGATGAAGAATTTTGTCTTAATAGGTATTCAACTTCCAATTTGGATTGAATATTTTGAAGAATTTCACTATTAACTTTCATTTGTACTTGATAATTTTATAATCATGGGAGATAAAGCTCGTAATAAAAGAAGGAAGACATTGACTCCTCAAGAAGTTGAAGCAAATAGGGAAAAAGAGAGACAAAGACAAAGAGAAAGAAGAATGAGAATGAAATCAATGAATGATGGTGGAACAACCAATTCAACAACTATTGAAGATGAAAACATTGAGGATACCATGGTTGTAGATGATGTTAATTTGCAAGGAGTCGATTTGGAGAAGAATATGATTATACAAACAAGTCCTACTATGTCTTCAAATCCCTCTTTGAATGCTATGGAGAATGTTTCAATATGCACAAATCCAGGTACGTCTTCAAATCCACATGTTAGTGAAATGGTAAATTTGTTTGTAGAAGTTTTACAAGATGTTGGACTTAATGATGTTGACATTGACTATATTCAGAGAGACAAACCTTTTATAGAATTTGTTGAAAATGAAAAAGAAAAATCTTTTGCTGCAAGTGAAAATCAAAATGATCATTTTCTTACCTGTATTTTAAATGAAAATGAAAATGAAAATAAAATGAAGGTGAAAATAAAAATGAAAATGAAAATGAAGATGAAAATGAAAATGAAAATGAAAATGAAAATGAAGATGAAAATGAAGATGAAAATGAAAATGAAAATGAAAATGAAGATGAAGATGAAAATGAAAATGAAGATGAAGATGAAAATGAAAATGAAAATGAAAATGAAAACCGTTTTGTTGACGAAAAAGAAGATGAAAATCTAGAATGTGATGTTGAATTTAATGAAAATACTTTTTTAAAAATTGGAAGTGGTGTTTTCGATAATCTTCTTGGTCAAATTTCTTGGAGGCAAATAAGAACACATGTAAATAGAATATACACCAAATTATTTTCTCGTAAAAAAATTGCATTTCAATGTCAATTAATGATGCAATTGATGAGAATGCAAAAAATGAGGAAAGTAATGAATAGGTTAGGCTTTTATGTTAAACCAAAAAGAAAAGATCAATCATTAAAACATGCTATGTCTATTGTTGCTAGTGCCATTCAATTTATTGGGAAAAATAGTCGATCTAAAGATAAAAACACAGTAAGAAGAGATATAACTACTGCTATAGTTAAAAAAGCAACTTTAAATAAAAGAATGGTAAACAATATTAGTGAAGTTTTAAAAATACATCCTAAAACATTACTAAGAGTGGCAAAAAGAAGAGAAAGTATAGAAAATGATCCTATCAATCAATGTTGGAGTTTCAGTGGACGACTACCGAGGTCTGATATAAAATTGAATGTTGAAATTAAATCTTTGATCGAAAAATATTGGCATGATAATACTAGGGTTTCATCTAATGCTAGAGATGTTTTAAAATTAAGGGTGGGGTCCAAAGTTCGTGATCCTCACCCAAAACACCTATTAGATACAACACAAACTGAATTTTATAGAAAATTTTGTAGCGATTCAGTGTTACCTGGTAATATTGAAATAAGTCAAAGGTCTTTTGAAAAATGTAAACCCTGGTATGTAAAAATTAATAAACAATGAATATCTTGTTGTTGTAAAATACATGTTCAATTTCATTATTTTTATGATGTTTTTTGATATATACGTTGTACCTTGCATACTAACATGATTAGACAAGATTGTGGTATTGATATGCCACCTGAAGCAATAAGAGAGTTTATTTCAGGTTTGTTTTGTGAAAAATCTAATGATAAATTATTTTATTTAAGTTCTGTATTTCTGGACAATGCATTAACTGTGGAAATCTTTCACTTTTAAGAATTTGTTTGCATGAAAGTGTTGATCATGATTTTGGACAACAATTAGTAGATGTCAAAAGATTTAGGAATGTTCAGTATTCTTTAAAAGATGGAAAAATAGGAAAGCGTTGTGATTTAGTTAGAGAAAAAGCTAGTGTGCATGCATTTATGAGTGAATTTAATAATAAAATTGTACCAAAATATGCCATGCACTCTTAACATGCTCGATGGCTTGATGGCCAATTTCGTGCATGTAGAAACACATTTCCAATTGGTACTATACTTTCAGTGGTTGATTTTGGAAATTATATTCTTGCTCCAAGAGGAAATTCAATCTCAATATTATAATTAGTGCAAGTAGCTATGTTTGTCCATATTGTTTATAGACATGCAGATGATAGAACTGAGGAATCAAGAAATTTTTTGAGGGAGTATCATTTTTATTTGAGTGACAACCGGTTACACTCATCAGAGTTTGTTCAATATTGTTTTAGTATATTTTATAAAAATTTAAGAGAAAGAGGAATCCATATGAAAGAACACCTCATATGGTCAGATAATTGTACGGGGCAGTTCAAAAATGCTAGAATGTTCTATTGGTTAAGTAGGGTTCACAAGGAACTTAATGTCCAACATATATGGAGTTTTTTTTGAAGCTAGGCATGGTAAAGGAGAACATGATGGAGCTGGTGCGTGTATCAAAAGAATTCTTGCTAGAGAACAATTAAAATTCGAGGATTCAGTAAAATTTAAAAATGCACATGAGATTGTGGATTGGTGTAATAGAAGATTATCTGCACCTGGTTCGAGTAATTACTCTATAGTTCATCGATTCTTTTGGTTGGTGGAAGAAGAGAACATTGTATCCATAGTTGATTGTGAGACAATTAGTGGATCTACTAAATGGCATTCATTTAGGAGTGCGACAGCAAGCACATGGACTATTTGGACAAGGGAGCTTGCATGTTTTTGCTAGTTTTGTATCTCAGGATATTGGGAAGCTTGTGAAAATATAGAATGGGTTGAATAGTAGGAGCAAACATCATTGACACCTATAGAAGCACATAATCAATATGAAAGAACTATTGAAGAAAATGATCAATTGCTTGCATCTGAAGATTATGACCATGTTTCAGACTTTGTACAAGAAGGTAATTTTAATTTAATTTAATTTATTTTATTTCACTTTATTAAGTTATTTTGTAATACTAAATTATTTATATGGATATGCACAAGTTATTAAATTGAATTTTGTTGGCAGGAGATGTGTATGTTGTTATTGCACCTAAGGGGAATGAAGAGCAAACAGAATATTGGTTGGATCGTTGTGTGGAAAGTAAACATAAGTTGATAACACCTCGAGAAGATGATGATGGCTTTCATTATCCAACATGTATGGTGATCCCCTTAAGACACCTCCTTAAGCAAATTTCAAATGATAACAAGTTTTAGATCCCCTTAAGCAATTTTTTAGAACAAGTCTTTGATCCCCTTAAGAAAATTTTGAGAACTTATTTGATGATGGTTTTTTAACATGTTTTCCAATAGGATCGGTGGTGGTTGTTGGCACTTGGCTACGAAAATACTTGAGAAGAAAGAATGGTCTACCTGCATTCAAAGACTATGAAACACATAAAAAGATTATGCATTATTCACATTTGGTGGTGGCAACAAATATAAAACTAGAGCGGTATTGTGGAAGACCTTCAAAAAAATTGCTATGGTCAATTTCTATGGAAGAGCATGAGGAAATCATAGATGCATTGCAAAAAAGAGAGGATGCAGATGGTACAATGGAATAAGTAAATACAGGTAAATATAGTTTTAGTTTTATTTCAAGTCCTTTTAAATACATTAAATACATGTTTCAACATTGGTCAAGTGTGTTATTAGTTGAAATTGATTTAAATTGTCCTTTTATACATCCTTAAGGCATAATCACAAAAAGGATCTAGTCCATGCAGATTCAACCTAGACAACATGGAATACTTGGTAAAAATAGGTAATTATTAGTTAAATTATATTTAAATACATGTTTTGATTACATATTGATATTGCTTGGACATTAATAGTTAAAATTGATATATTGTCATTTTTTGTATCCTAGAGCCATCATTGCATTCATCTCATACTTTGAAACAAAACGGAGAGGATGTCTAGATTCAACCTACAAACATGTGTGGAATACTTTTAAATGCAGGTACTTGAGTTTTGTACATATAGATAATTTTATATAAATTAAAATATGTATGTTTTGATGATTTCATTGATATTGCTTGTACCTTTTTTATATAAGGTGGTGTGAAGACCTACTACATTCTAGGGCCATGAGTTTGAGATGTTCTTGAGATGGCATATCAAAATTTTGTAAGCATTGATTTGAGATGACATATATGTACATACATACTTACAAAATTAAACATACTCTATGTACTTCTATGTATCAAATCAATATTCTATATATTTTGTTTCTTAAATGTGCATGTTTTCCTACTTTGAAACTTTATGTTTATGTGTATAATCACTAAATATCATGCATACATTATTGTTAAATCAATTATATCCTTAAGACATATTATGACCCCTTAATACATCCCCTTAAGACACCCCCTTAAGACCCCTTAAGACATCCCATTTAGGCGTATTATGACCCCTTAAGACATCCCCTTAAGATGTTCTATTATGACCCTTTTAGACATCCCCTTAATACATCCCCTTAATTAACATGTTCTATTATGACCCCTTTAGACATTTAGAACAGACATCCCCTTAGTTAACACGTTCTATTATGACCCCTTTAGACATCCCCTTAGACCCTTAACACGTTCTATTATGACCCCTTTAGACATCCCCTTAAGACCCCTTAAGACATCCTTAAGATGTTCTATTATGACCCTTTTAGACATCCTTAAGACATCCCCTTAATTAACATGTTCTATTATGACCCCTTTAGACATCCTTAGTTAGATTATGACCCCATTTAATTAACACATTCTGACATCCCTTAAGACCCTTAAGACATCCCCTTAATTAATACGTTCTATTATGACCCCTTTAGACATCCCCTTAAAAGACGTCATTATTTGTTTTGACAACTTATAAATTAGTGTTAGATGAACTATTATTTATAGTATTTATTAATGCTTTTATTCTCTAATCTTCTATGGTATTGTTTATTTCTTAAAATTTTATCCTTTTTGATATATAAATAGATTGCTTTTATTTGTAAATTATGATTTATTGACTGATTATTGATTGACATGAATTGAATAAGTTCATTGAGTAATTATTGCTATTTATTGAATGTACATATCATGTATATCATGTATATCATGTATGAAATCAAAAAAATCATCTACTTTTTGGATTGGTAATTCTTTTTTTTATCACCTACAGTAAATTAGGTCACATAAGAAATTGTTTGTCTAGCCTTATACTCAGCTACCTGACCTAACTTTACCAAATGTGGAATGTGCTAAGATAAAAGTCTCCATTTTGTAAGACTTAAAATTCTTAAAAACAAGTCTACTCTTGATTTAAATTGTTTTAAACACCTCCACAAGTGAATTTATCACAAAAATAGGTTCTTTAAACTTTTTTGATTCAATTAGGAAGCACAGATTGTCATGCTAACCATGGCCCCCATGCCTTTCAAATGCAACATGCATGTTGTGAGACCACACAACACTATCCACCTAGGTACTAATCGTAAACACTAGCTCTTGGAAACCAACATCATATTCCTTGATGATGAATGGTATACAAAATGATGAATTAAAAGAAATGGATTATCTTATAATTGAAAGAAATTTTCCTACTTGAACCATAGTTATATAAGTTCATTGAGTAATTATCGCTATTTATTGAATTTACATATCATGTATATCATGTATGAAATCGCTAAATTTGCAAAGTATAAATATTAAAATGTCCTATATTAATCCATGTATGAGATCACTAAATTTCACATTAATGCCCTATATTAATGTCTTGACTATGAACATAAAATGCATAAATGTATGATGTGTAAATTAAAATTTCAAACAATAATAAAGTCCATAATTCATGTAACATATTAAGTGCATGAAACCAATACATTAAGCACATGAAATAAAGTCCAACAGAGTACATGATAAACAAGAAATATAGTCATGAAATAAACAAATATAACACATAAAATCACATGTTTCTAGGTCATGTACTGTCTCTATAATCAAGAGACCTCTTCACACCATGCAAACTATGTGGATGACCTGAAACATTCTATATAAGAGAAAGATGAAATTAGATGTAAGACAATAAAAAATGATTTAATGAAAATTTAATTTATAATCCATCATAAAATTAAATTACCATCATATCTACGTCTGGATGCTCTGGTGCACCTGAAGCAACCTCTAAATTCTCTAAATCAATCTACATAAACAAGACAAAGAAATTCGAAATTAGATGTACAACTCTACAATTAATTTTTTTTAATTCAATTTAATTTATAATTTATCATATTTTAATTCTACCGTATTAGAGGTTGTGCACTAGGCTCTTCTCCAAGACACTGCTGTACATGGTCAACTACAAGATGTGTCTCATGCTACAAAAGAAAAAGAATATAAAAAAATATCATTTTTTTATTTTTTCAATTTAAAATTTATAATTGACTTTAAATATAATAAAAAAATTAAATTACCATTTGATCTAAAACACCTCTACATGTCCTCCTGGTGGTGTAACTATGTCTAGTCAGGGCTGAAAGTTGCACTAACAAAGTCTACAAGATCAAAATTAAAGCATGTGCAATTGAATTAGGTTTATATATATATATATATATATATATATATATATATATATATATATATATATATATATATATATATATATATATATATATATATATATATATATATATATATATATTCAAGTTTGCACATTTTGTGTAGAAAGTTTTGTAAACAACCTGGAAATCAGTGGCCTCATGAGTAACTGCAACATCAAATGTTTTCCCAATGCCCATTCTTATTGTGGTATCAACCTAGAGATACATGTACATAGACATTTAATGCTTATAATATTTACAAGTGTACATGCATGCGTTTCATATATCTAGTGAATTCAAAACTCATAAAATTGTAACTATACTAATGTAAACTTTAAACAAATTTACAATATGAATGTACCTACCCCTGATCTATGATGCTCGATAGTGGAGGAGTGCTTGACAATCCCTTAGGAGGAATCGACGTGGATGTTGATTGACTCACCTAAACCAACATAAATATTTGAAACATATATGTGATTCAATTATAAATTTAAAACTCAAGTTAAATAATTTATGATTTCATATATAATATTAAAAATTGAAATCAAAATACCCCATAAGGGTTGCCGAGTATGACCGGTGTCGATGTATGTACTCATGGAATAGATGATTTCCCTTGCATCATTAGTGTCATCTATACACCAAACAATTTGATTGTTAAAATGTATTGCAAACTTTTCTTTGATATATACAACCATCAAAATTCTTATAAAATGAATGTACATCTAGATCCATATTTATACCTATGTCGTAGTGTCCTCAAGGTGATGTTCTGCTATGAGGAACTCTACAAATGAACTGATGCGACTAGATGAACCACCAGAATCTCCCCGTCCACCTGAACTAGGTGTGGCCTGATCAGGTCCATAGCATACTTGATGACTAGTACATATATGGGGGACGAGTCTCAACACTCCTAGAGCGGTACTCAGACCAGCTCCATAAAAAACTTCTCCATCATCATCATCGTCTCTATGCTCCCCACTCGCTATCGCAAAAGGGCGTTGATCAAGGTCTCTTGCAAGTGTACTAAGGGAACCTAATGTTGAGACCAGAGCTTGATGATGTACAAGTGCAAGAATGGGAGGACCAGGAGCAACAACAAGGGGTTGTGCATGCACAGGGTGTCGGGGATCAACCCTTGCCCCTAATCTCTGTTGTGGCATGCAGCCACCAACACCCTGAAATGTTCTAAATCAAAATAATTGGGCTTTTGCCCCAAAACAAACTCTACATACAGTTTTCTCAAAAAATACAATGGGCACTCCCAATTACCATGTGGGGGACTATCAAAAACCATATACCATCAATGCCAAAAATGTGCACTCATCTGTGGATGTATGCACCACCTCATGGATATTCTAGATTTGTTGGGTGGAATGGGTTGTCGAGTAACAGGGTCAAGAAAGTAGGGGGCTAGATAGACTTTCATTATTTTAAGGTCTAATATTTGTTTGTAAGAGAGACCATCAGAATAAAATTGTCTCATTTTTTCTCTGTCTCGTCGATGCCTATCAAGATCAGAATCGATCATCCTGATGGAATCAACAACGTTTTGCATTGCAGATGCAAAATGTCTCACATGTGGAGGAATCAATGCTTGACTTTGCATAGCATTGATTTGATTTTGTAAGGATGCAACTTGATCATTTATTTGTGCTCTCAAGCGAGCCTCCTCAGATGTGATAGGTGCTAGATGTGGCATATTAGGTGGAGGTGGAGGGGGAGGGGGAGGTGGAGGGAGGGGGGTGGAGGGAGGGGGAGGGTGGGAGGTGGAGGTGGAGGAGAGGATCTGGCTGTGGATGAGGTGGTGGATTGATGATATCATCAATGTTAAAAATCCATGATATGCTTTCGATATAAATGTGCACGCATTAAATCATACAAAATAGTCCATGTGCATACATATATTAAGATCATATATTTAATTGAAATGCACATATATATACATTGATTGTTCAACTCAAGAGCATGTCCATACAAAATTAAAAATTAAATGTATGTACATGTACATTTAAAATAAAAAATATGATGCATAATTTGCATGCGTACAAATCATTAAACTAAACTATGTACATACATACAAATTTCAAAATTTAAGAACTATATATGCAAATTTTTAATACATGCACATGCATACTAAACAATAAACTTGAAACATTCACAAAATCTCATTTTATGTCTAACACACACACATGTACACATATATATTACAATTTTTCAATAGGAGAAATCATGATCTAGTAGATAGTCATAAAATATATACTATTATATACTATTCATTATAAGTTCATAAATTCCACCAAATTCATAAATCCATGTCACTAAAAATATCCATCTAGAACCAAAATCATAAATTCATGTCACTAAAAATATCCATTTGGAACCAAATTTATAAATTCATCACAAAAAATATCAATCGTTCACCCAATTTATAAATTCATAACTATTTAAGATCATTGTTTTAATTTATAAACTATTATGGCTCTCTAGTGCATAGATCTTCATTTCTTTGTGTTTTCCTTTACAAAATCAGGATTTCTCCTCTCCTCTAGCCATTGTCGATGCTCATCTACGATCCCATCCATAGCCCTGATAGCATCAACAAGGGTTTGCATCCTAGATGCAAACATCCTCACAGGAGGTGCGACACATTCTTCATTTTGAATAATATTGATTTGATCTCGGATGGTTCTAGCAGAAGCATTGATTTGTGCTTGCAAACGAGCATGTTCATTGATTTTAGGTGGTGGAGGTGGGGGGTTACGAGGTGGAGTGGGCGGAGGTGGAGGTGAAGGTGTTGGAGATGGATGGTGTGGAGGTGGATTGCGAATATTATTGAATGGATCCATGTGATCTTTAAGATATGAGTGAACCTGCATTAGATTTGTAATTTCAAGATGTAAGATACATGTTTAGGAAATACCTTTAAACCATTCAATATCAATGGCCTTAAATAATTGAATACAAATGATAAAATTATATTTAAGCCTCATTTATATGTCTAAGGCACATGTTACTTGAATGGAAATGCAATTAACTATTGATATTGTATAATCTTGTAGGATCTTATTATTGTTAAATTTGGTTGGGCCCTAGGCAACTTTGATCACCAAATTTTAAGAACTTCTTTGATCCCCTTAAGAAATGTCATATTGGAACCCCTTAAGAGAATTGAATTACGATTTAGGGTGACAGGATGGCTTAAGGGGATTTACGTCTAGTGAGGTCCTAGGAGAAAATGGCATGGCTCAAGTGAATAAAATTTGGTGAAGTTTCCCAAGGCAACCAAATTTCATTAAGAGTCTTTAAAGAAAAAATGATGGCTTTAGGGTTTAGGGTTTTGACTTTAGAGTTTAGGGTTTAAGGTAATAGGATAGCTTAAGGGGATCTACATGTAGTAAGATCCTAGGGAAAAATTACATGGCATAAGGGAATGAAATTTGGTGGAGTTGCCTAAGGCAACCAAATTTCATTAAGAGCCTAAGAAAAAATGATGGCTTTAGGGTTTACGGTTTAGACTTTAGAGTTTAGGGTTTAGGGTAATAGGATAGCTTAAGGGGATCTACATGTAGTAAGATCCTAGGAAAAAATTACAATGCATAAGGGAATGAAATTTGGTGGAGTTGCCTAAGGCAACCAAATTTCATTAAGAGCCTAAGAAAAAATGATGGCTTTAGGGTTTAAAGTTTAGAATTTAGAGTTTAGGGTTTAGGGTAATAGGATAACTTAAGGGGATATATCTAGTAAGATCCTAGGAAAAAATTACATGAGAGCAAGGCAATGAAATTTGGTGGAGCTGTCATACAACCAAATTTCATTAAGTAAGAAAAAATGATGGCTTTAGGGTTTAGGGGTTTGTGGGACTTTGAGTTTAGGTTTTAGGTAATAGGATAACTTAAGGGGATATATGTAGTAAGATCCTAGGACAAAATTCACACATATATATAAGGGGAATGGAATTTTATGGATTTTCCTAAGACAACCAAATTTCACTTTATTATCTTGGGTAGGACAAAATGAATGGTTTAGTGTTTAGGGTTTAGGGTTTAGAATTTGGAATATTTAATGAACTTGCAAGTTAGTGAAGAACATTTTCTTGTGGAATAGTTGATTGAGATCTACTCTTGTTTCAACTAACCAACCTAGATCATGATGGAAACTTTGATCACCAAATTTTAAGAACTTCTTTGATCCCCTTAAGAAAATTGAATTACGATTTAGGGTGATAGGATGGCTTAAGGGGATTTACATCTAGTGAGGTCCTAGGAGAAAATGACATGGCTCAAGTGAATAAAATTTGGTGAAGTTTCCCAATGCAACCAAATTTCATTAAGAGCCTTTAAGGACAAAATGAATGGTTTAGTGTTTAGGGTTTAGATTTTAGAGTTTAGG
>VDFB02100966.1:0-41411 GCA_007258455.2 Sequoia sempervirens
TTATGATCAATAAGAAACCTCAAAACTGTCAAAATTTTCCTTCACAACATTATCCAAGCATAGATACAACTATTACATCATCAATAAAATAGGATTCAAGCATTTACAATCCCTCTTTTCACTCTTTTAACAAATTCACTATCTTGAACAAACAAATGTAATATACTTTTAGTAGGTCAACTAACCCTTAGATTGGGTGATTTCATTTATATCACAAAGAATGCTCACAAACCAAATACAAATTTATAGAACCATTTTGATCCTTTTCAACATACTACGAAAACTTGCACACTTGTTTCACAAAACATTGAAGAATTAGTATGCTGTCTACTGGTAAAACCTTCCAATTAGCCCATTTTATCAAAGAAAGTGGTCTCTAAACTCCACCAATTCATCAAAGAACATCAAACAGTCCTTATACATGTTACAAAACTCAATATTTCATCATTAAGGTTTAATAAAGGTTTAATAGGCTCAAATACATATTGTTCTACTAAACCCTTGTTTATAGGATGAAACCATAAGAAACATTGAGGGTTTCATGGTTAAGAAACTTGCAAACCTCCAAGACACTGGCCACCACTTGGAACATGTTTAAATATGTCTTAAAATCCTTTGAAACCATTTCCAAGCCCATGCACATGTAAATTCTCCAATACCCTACTTGTAACCACCATTTTCAAGTGGAAAACTCAAAAAAATTCTTTGAATCAGCAACACAACTTCAGATTATTATTACCCCTAGAATCACACATATATATAACATTGAAAATATATTAGAAAAATTCCATTCCACCAACCAACTAACCCTACATCGATGGAATGGCCATAGATTCACTTGAAGACTCTCAAACCCTCTGTGAAAAGAACTCTGCCTGGGACACATGAAGTTGCCTCTTATTCTTTTGTTTCTTAAAAACTAACCTCCCAACACTTTGAAATGGAAAAAAAAATCCTTCCTAACATATTTCACACAATAATTATCCTTTATTGTTGCTAAATTATCAATACAAAGTTAGAAATAAAGGAGAGAAAGTTGCAAACTCTAAAAACAGGGATTTATTTCAAAATTTGGTTGCAAGAATACAAAAGTTCTACTTTTCCTCAACTTACAATGCTTGTTATAGCTTTTTTACTTCCTAGTAACTATATTTACAACTTCCCATCGGTGAAAACTACCTCATAACTCTTTGCATTCCTAATATTGTGCTCTTTTTCTATATTTTTACATCATGAAAAGTTTTCCCACCTTAGCAACATTTTGAAAATCTAATTAGGTGACCACCTAAGGACTTAGTACATCTAAATACATTAAATGTGACCTCATATGACCTTGTACACTTTTTTTTACATTTACAAATCCAAACTTTACACATTAGCTTATTGAAGGCATTTTATAGACATGGTGCTCCTGCACCAGATTTTGACAATAGTAAAATGAATACAAATTTGGATTGTTCATTGATGCATGTTTCTAAAATTTGAATGCCAATATTTCTCTAAATTCGTAAAGTATGGACAAATGTTTCTTGCGAGATTTTTGACTAAGAACTTTGGACTTTGGTTTTTGGATTTTTATCTTTCAATAAATCATTTGGAAGAGCACATGTGAGGGGTCCAATTGTTCTTATCTTTTTTTTAATGAATTCCTCTTACCACAAACACTCTCTTGATTATATTTTCAAACTAAATTTCTAATGTCTTAATTTCTTTTCATCCCACAAAGTCCATTATGTGAAAATAAAGGAAATCAAGGCACTAGTTCCCTATTTTTGACTTTAGTAAGAGAAAAATGAGATGTAAATCCAAATACTTAGAAGCCTCTAAGGATAGAATCCCTAGGGAAAGAAATAGCACATGGATTTTTCCAAAGGTATTTTCTTTCTCTAAAGGGTTTCAAATTTGATGATCATGTTGAATGTTTGTTTTCCAATGTTTTAGATCCAAGCAAAGCATTTTTTATTGAAAAATAATGCACAACCCTATGGATAGTCAAGAGACAATATTTGTTGAATTCCCACTTGGATAAATCCAGTTGCGCTTATTCTTGGTAGATGATTAAAATCTTAACCACACTGGCTCCCCTCCATGACACTCACTTATATGGGTCAACCAAGCTTTAGCACCCATGAAACTCCCATGACATACTTCTCATCTCCACCAAGAACCACAATAATATGGGATGGCTTTAGTAAGGGTAATTGGGGACACAACACCTTACGAGCATCCAAAAAGCCATTAAAGGATTTAATCAATCCTACTAGGGGATATTATACTTTTTAAGGTAGTACCCCATTTTGAAAGATACTGTATGACTAAGGCCTACATACTATTGAACTTGACGATTTAGTCTTATCCTTTTATATACCAGCTTGAGTGAAAAACCAGTTGGAGTCACCTTCAAATTGGTCTTAGATAGGCCCCTCTAAAGGTAAAAAAAGAAAGCAAGAACATTTGTAGTTCGATTGATCCTTGTTTAGAAACAAATAGAGAACACATGCGATATACTCAACTCACACTCACAAACTTTGTTCAATTTTAAGAGCCCAAATTCAAGTGTGGAGGCAATCGCTTACACAAATTTTAATATCACCAAAAGAATTTTGATTCTCAAGATCACCGTGAGGTGCAAGAGAAGTGCATATTCTTTTTAAATTATATTAATTTGTATAAGAAATTACAAAACACAAGAAGCACATGTTCATTTTAACCTTCAAAGCAAGAATGGATTCTTTTTAAGCACCAAGATTGAAATGTGAAATTTTCTTGTTCAATTTTAAAACCTCAAAACAAACTTTAGTAAGTTCCTAAGGTTCTTTTTAATCCTTTTGATTTGTTCTTTTTAAGCCCAAACAAAAAATTATTGTCCTAAAAAGCTTGAAGATGACAAAGTCCTTAGAAATGGGATTATAATTGCTCCCCAAAGTGCTTAAAAACACTTGATACAATAAAATGAAGATTCCATAAGAAATATTGCTTTTGTTTCTTCCTTCCCCTTTTGATCAAACCAACCTACAAAAACAGAGCCAAAAACTAGTTAGAAGTTCAAATGGATCAAAATGAAAAAAATCACATGTTGAAAAAACTAGAAATCTTCCTTTTACCCCACCCCAATGATGCAGTTTACAATGGCAATACAATTTGGAAGATGTCAATGGAACTTTGTGGAGGGATAGTGAGCATGATTACAACACTATTTTACCCAATGGCAAACTTTGGAGTTTTCATTGGTTGGGTTGAGTGGAGAATGACTCGAGTGATGTGGTTTGTAGTTTGAAAGTTTCACTAAATAGCGCTGCTAGACTAATAGTGGTGGAGTTTGACCCTGTCAGTGATGCAATTTCCTACAGACACACAAAAATTTAAAAAACAATGGAATTTGAGTGAAAAAATATGTTAATTTCTTGAAATTCGCCCTCCTAGTGAAAAAATGTGAATGGTGATGCTAGACCTACACAAACACAAACAACAAACACAATATTAGTCCATTATGCAAGTTAAATCATCATTCCCACTAAGATTCATTTGAAATATCAAGAATTGAATTAACATGAAGAACACAAATAAAAGCTATATAATCTTGCTCAAAACAAACAAACTCTCAATGCCATGGGGAGATTGGTGCTATTTTGATGTGGAAAATAGCCCTTTCCCAATTCCTTGCAAGCTTGAAGATGATCAATGGATGAAGATTGATGCTCCTTGATGAAATTTTTCCATAACCTAGCTATGAAATGATGAAAACTATGAAAATGGATGAACTTTTCTCAAAACATGAAGATAGTGATGTTGCATGAAGTTGTGGATCCAAAATTAGTAAAAGAGCCTTCTATTTATAGAAGAGAATGATGGAAGAATAAGCACAAGGGATGAATGTGGGATCAAACACCAACCAATAGCACAATGCAACTTGTCAACATGTGAGTGGACAAAGGTGGAACACATTTTGATGAATGTGCACATTAATGCAATTAGGTGGAAATTCAAAATTGGAGAAGTGACATGTTGGAGGGAGATGAAGATGAAATAAATGCCACTTGGCTCAAGGTAAAGGACATGTAAGAGGATTTTTATGCCTTGTTGGAGGGACAAGTCATTTTGGAGGGATTTTTTGAATTTGAAGAATATTCCAACTTGAGATGCCTTTTTGAATGAAAATAGGAGATTTATAAATCAAATAAATTGATTTACTTGCACAAGTTACAAAATCTAGAGGATTTGAGGGATTAGTGTTAGCATTAATCATGATTTGATTAATTTTAATGGAAATTACTTGATTTGACATTGTGATTTAGATTTTAGGATTTAAATCAATCAAAATGAGAGGAATAACAATTTTCAACTTAATTATTTAATAAAGATTGTTTTATTTAATTAAAGAGGATGGTGTTAGATTTAAATCAAACAAAGATTAATTTATTTAATTTAAAGGAGATGGCTTATAGCTTAATTAAATAAAATGAATTATTTAATTAAAAGAGGGACTATAGGACTAATTAAACAAAATGATTTATTTTATTTAATAGGAGATGATGATTTAAGTAGATAAAATTGATTTATTTAATTAAAAGATGAAATATGATGAATTTAATCAAATAAAGATTATTCGATTAAATGGTTAGTAAAGGAGATGATTCAGGATGAACTGGTGTTAGTAAATCAAGATAAGGTGTATAGGATCAATCAGTATATTTTACGTGTATACATAAATTAACTTTTACCTTTTCTTCCATTGCTACAACTTCATCATTTGTTGCAACATCTTCAAAATTTATTACTACAACCTCAACTGTATCTTCTTTCTATCTAGATGCAAGATTTTTCTTCCACTCATCCTCTATCACCATCATCTTTAGCAACAAATATTCTTCATCCTTTGCAACCTTGGTTGCAATCTCTTCTCTTTCCTCCTGATCCTTTTGCACAAGGATTGCCTCTTTTTTTCTTCATTATTCATATCTGCTGGAATCTTTTCTTTCTTCTTTTCATCCTTTAAAGGATTCTTAGCCACTTTTTTCTCACCTATTGTAACTTTGATGTTTCTTTCTTCTTTCATACACTCATTGGAGAATATTGCTGCAATTTGTTTTATCACTTCCTCTTGTTCATCCTGCAATGGATTCAAAACATATTATTTCCCATCCTTGATTATGATATTGGTGTTCTTGCTTCCATTATATATAGCTTCCATATCCCAAAGCCAAGGTTTTCCCAACAAAACATGACAAACATCCATGGGTACTATATCACATACAATTTTATCCTTATATATTCCAATGTGAAAATTCATAATACTTTGTTCACTTACCAAAATTTGATGACCTCCTTGTACCCAAGAGACATAGTATGCCTTAGGATGCTTCATCCTCTTCAATTTTAGCTTCTCAACCATTTCCAACACAACCATATTATCTCTATTATCGCTTTCCACCATCACTTTCCAACACTTTTCACCATACTTGTACATAGTTTGAAAAAAATCACTCCTTTAGATGGGTTCTTGTTTCACCTTTTGTGGCTTCAAATATTCCTTCTTCATCCACAAACTCTCTCCATGTATTAAGGACATTTTTCCAAACAATTATAGCACAATCTTAGTCTACAACCACAAATAAGTTAGAGCCAATACTCACTGCTTTTACAGGCCCCCCTACAATAAAACTCACTACTATCCTCTACCCAACAGGATTCTAGAAGATGCACCTTCAAGATCTCTTCTACCCACTTCCTTTTAGTGGAAGAGATTTGCACACCTTCTACCCAACTTCATCTCAGTTGGATGATATCCAACATGATTCCCATAGAATCAATAGCCTCCCAAGACTTCTTCACCCACAGTCTTGGTGGATTTTCTCCACTCATAGGATCTTGTGGCTCTGATACCAATTGACGTAGAAGCTCTAGCATCATTCATCTCACAAAAATGCAAGTTAATTGGAAAAATCCTTTTCCATAGCCTATGAGCATATTATATTAACAATTTCATTTGTTAGCTTAATCCCAATTCCAATTTACACCAGAACGAAAAAACAAGTTAATTTAATTTCACAATTATTCATAGGCATACACTGCTATTGATATTCACAATTGAAATAACTCCACAATTTGAATTCAATTTATTGATTTTTTTAGTCTCCTGGAAAGATAGATTTTACAAATTACAAAAATCAATTCTCATTTGTAATTTATTTCACTTCTCTTTATTTTTTCTGCATTCACTATCTCTTCTACATGCTTGATCTTTGTGCTCTATAATTGGTAAAACCAAAACTCGTCTCATTTGTTTCACCCACCCTTCTTTACTTTCAAATATGCAAGATATTATATTTTATTTCCACTATAATTTCTCTCCACTCCCTGGCTACTTGTGTCCCCTCTTTGGCTACTCACACTCTTTTAATTTCATACTATGCTTCCCTTTATCTTCCTTCCATCATGATATTTATCACCAATATTCCATGAACCTCTTATTGGAAAATTATATCCACATTTACTTGTGCGGGATCTCTCTTTTCAGGCTCTTCTTTCCAACTCTTCTCAATCTCTGCATAGATCAACAATCAAATGATTTTTTTTTTTAATTTTCTTTTCTGTGCACCCTCAATCTATTCACACCCTTTCCAATTGGTGAAACCCCATTTACTTTTTCAATATTAGTGTAGCCTAGTTTGCTTGTGTGCCCACACCAAAAAATACCTCCTTTGTGGGATGCTAACAACTATAAAACTCACAATGGGTGTGAACTTTTGGTATTCCATTTTTCCTTTTTCTATTCTTGATTGACTCCCTTAAAATATACTCCTTACTATTTCTTAGTCTTACTTTTATTTCTTGTTCCCTTTGTATGCATGACCCTCCATACTCTAGAAAAATAAGAACTTGTATTATATTCAAAACCAAAAATCTACTTGACTTGATTGAGGTCAAAATCAACATTTAGTTCACAATGATAATCAACCTTATGGAAACCCATTTAGATTCATCTAAAAAATTGAAGCTTTGGAATAAGAAAAGAAAAATAGAATATTTTTTCAAATGGAATGACATCAATGTCATTTGATCACTTCATCGTCATTGCATGCAAACACAAAGCACACCCTTGAGTTGGATGCTCCTACATCAGATGCACCTGGTAAAAATTTTGTGAGCATAGTCTCACAAAAAAGAGATGAGTACTAGAACTACTCTTCCAAGTTGCCAACAATTTGAGGGCTCACAAAAAAGAGATGAGTACTAGAACTACTCTTCCAAATTGCCAACAATTTGTAGCATGTTCCCTTGCTGAGACTGACACTTGCAAATTATTTCTTTTCCCTCTTATTCTAGCATCTTTTCAAAACATTTTCCATCCTTCGCCAACAACTCTATACTCCATTTTTCTCCCTCTTGTGGACTTGTGTCCACCATGTATCGAGCTCCTCCTCCAAACAATCTCTTCACCCTTCTCCTCTATCATGGGTTTTGACCTACCACAAATTGACCACCTCCACTAAAGACTTCTTGTACAATCTCTTACAACATCCACATACACATATGTAGTCTCTGTATTCCACTTTGTCACTACACACTCTTTCTCTTCATTACTCACCTCATCATATGAATCCATTTTATATTTTTTATATCATAAATTTCATAGAGATTAACTTTTTCCTTTTCTTCCACTGTTGAAACTTCATCATCTATTGCAACATCTTTAAAATTTATTGCTACAATTCAACTATATCTTCATTCTTTGTAGCTGCAAATTTTTTCTTCCACTCATCCTCTATTACCATAATCTTTATCAACAAATATTCTTCATCCTTTGAAACCTCAATTGCAAGCTCTTCGCTTTCCCCTTGATCCTTTTGCACAAGGATCTCCTCTTCTTTTTCTTCATTCTTCATATCCACTGCAATCTTTTCTTTCTTCTCTTCATCCTTGAAAGGATTCTCAGTCACTTCTTTCTCGCCTATTGCAAATTTGTTGTTGCTTTCTTATTTCATACACTCATTGTGGCATACTACTGCAATTTCTTTTATCACTTCCTCTTGTTTATCCCATAATGGATTCAACACATATTCTTTCCCATCCTTGATTATGCTATAGGTGTTATCACTGCCATTATGTATAGATTCTCAATCCCAAAGCCAAGATTGTCCCAACAAAATGTGACAAACATCCATGGGTACTATATCACATACAATTTCATCCTTATATCTTCAAATGTGAAAATTCAAGGACCTCCTCGCAACTAAGAGACACAGTATGGCTTAGGATGCTTCATCTTCTTCAAGTTTAACTTCTCAACCATTTCCACTACAACCATATTATCTCTACTATCACTTTCCACCAAACTTGCACACAACTCAAAACAAATCAATCCTTCAAATGGGTTCTTGTTTCACCTTTTGTCACTTCAAATATTCCTTCTTCATCCTCAAACTCTCCCCATGTCTGCAAGATATCTTGCTAAACAATTACAACACACTCTCAATCTACAACCACAAATAAATTAGAGCCAATACTCACTACCTTTGTAGGTCCCCTTGCAACAAAACTCACTACTATCCTCTACCCAATAGGATTCTCAAAGATGCATCTTCAAGATCTCTTCTACCCACTTTCTCGTAGTGGAAGATATTTGCACACCTTCTACCCAACTTCATCTCTATTGCAGGACAACCAACATGATTCCCATAGAATCAATAGCCTCCCAAGAATTCTTCACTCTTTACCAATTCTTCACCCACAATCATGGTAGATTCTCCCCACTCTTAGGATCTTGTGGTTATGATACCAATTGATGCAGAATCTCTAGCATCATTCATATCACACAAATGCAAGTTACCTGGACAAATCCTCAACCACAACCTATCAACATATTATAATGACAATTTAATTTTTCAGTTTAATCCTAATTCCAATTTACACTGGAACAAACAAAACAAGTTAATTTCATTTCCCAATTATTCATAGGCATACACTGCTATTGATATTAGCAATTTAAATGACTCCACAATTTGAATTCAATTTATTGATTTTTTCAATCTACTGGAAAGATAGATTTTACAAATTACAAATTTATCAATTCTCATTTGCAATTTCTTTCACTTCTCTTTAATTTTTCCCCATTGTCTCTTCTACATGCTCAACCTTTGTGCTCTATAATTGGTAAAACCAAAACTCATCCTCTCATTTGTTTCACCCACCCCTCCTTACTTTCAAATCTACATGATATTATATTTTCTTTCCACTGTAATTTCTCTCCACTACCTAGTTGCTCATGTCCCCTCTCTCACTGCTCACACTCTTTTAATTTCATACATTTTTTCTATATCTTGCACTTCCCTTTATCTTCCTTCCAACCTGGTATTTATCACCAATCTACCGTGAACCTTTGCTTGGTGAATTATATCCTCCTTTACTTGTGTCAGATCTCTCATTTTAGGATCTTCTTTCCAACTCTTCCAAATCTTTGTGTAGATCAATAATCAAATGAAAATGTTTTTATTTTCTTTTGTATGCATCCTCAATCTATTCGCACCCTTTCCAATAAGCGCAGCCCCATTTACTTTGTCAATTATAGTCACTGGTTGCTAAAAACTCTTTCCTTTTCAAAAAATCATCTTCTCACTATGGGCATGAGCTTTTGGTATTTCATTTTTGAATTTTTCTATTCTTGATTGACTCCCTTAAAATCTGATCCTTACTATTTCTTAGTTTTACTTTTATTTCTTGTTCCCTATGTATGCACGACCTTCCATATTTTGGAAAAAGAAGAACTTTTATTGTATTCAAAACCAATGATCTTCTTGACTTGATTGAGGTCAAAATCAACATTTAGTTCATAGTGATAATCAACCTTATGGAAACCCATTTAGATTCATCTGAACAATTGAAGCTTTGGAATAAGAAAAATAGAATAGGACATTTTGTCAAATGGAATGACAACAATGTCATTTGATCACTTCGCCGTCGTTGCGTGAAAACACAAAACACACCCTTAATCTGTATGCTTCTATATAACAAATATATTTTATGGTGGTATTTATTAAAAAAATTAAGAATAAGCTTGTTTATTAGATTACCAAAATTCTTTCATTAGTGGGTAAATTTAAATTTTCTTTGAAGTTATTGCTATGGTACATGTGTAAATTACATTTTTTGGTGGGTGCCTTTTGTAACATCATACCTCAAGCTTGAAAATTGTTTATAGGATTTTTTGGCCAATTTAGACCACAATAATTTTTTCATCATGTTGTGTTAGATTTTGTAGCCTACCAAGAGAGTCTAGTAGGGTTGGTATCATTTAAGCTAATAGAAAATGTATTTCTTTATGCACTAAGTAGAATGTTAGAGTTATGATAATGAGGCTAGGAAAATTTGTTATGAAATTGTATTTCTTTTTTCTCACTACATGAACAATTTATATAGAATGGAATTGGTTTCCATTGCCTCGTGATTTTTCCCATTTGGACTATCAAAATCATTATTATCTTTGTGGCAAAAAGTATTTGTAAGGAGTGGGAAACTATAAAACCATGAATAGTATGAAATAGGCATGGATTTTACATTGGGTTTTTCATCAAAAAAAAAAATATGGTGGTATCCCACCATAATACTTCAAGATAAGATATTAACAACTATTCCCTAGATGCATCCCTTAATTTTATCTGAATGAGAATTAGACATCTATAAGATCTTTACTACAAAGTTAGCTCCACGTGGATTTCCTAGATTCAAGCCAAAATAAGTTTACTTTAAGTCATAGAGGAAAATAAACCTACCAAATGATAATTGAGGCCATTCATTTCTCAAATTTTAAATCATAAAACATCCATGCATTCCATTAATCTATGGTGTCTGAAGGAATGAAATTTCATGTTGATACTCATTCCATATTTACACCTTTAATAAAGGATACATATGGATTTTGTTGCATTATTACATGATTTAAAAGCTAAATAATAAGTTGTCTATTTAGTCTCCTAATTTAATTTGAGTTAAGGAATTTCAAATTTTGTGGAAAGTGGTTGTTAACCCAAATATCCCATTTTTCTTAGTGTTTACTTTACCAAGGCCTTCCAATTGACACCTATTTAATACATTTTGGCATCTCTAATCCAATATTTCTATTCTTTAAGGAAATAAAAAACTTCCTAAATATATTTTTGTTTTGTTTTCTTGTGTAAAACATTTGGTAAAGAATCCATGATTCTTTCTAGCCTTTTAGGCTTCATCCCTTTACTTGGTAGAATGTCCTTTAGGGTAGACACAAAATGCCTAGAAATGGGTCCATGATTTATTCTATTCTTTGGTGCAAGCCATAAATAATTGGTACAATTTACTTTGGAATGATGGTATTATTCTTTTTACAGATTTCTCTCAACTATAACATTTCTTTTGGATGATATTTTTTAGGAAAAATTATAGATTTTATTTTTTTCTTATTTTTTCATGTCTATTAATTATTCTATTTACTTCCAATAGTTTGTGACTTTTATTGTGATTGTGTAGATTTAATTCTAGCCCTGCACATTAGTACTAGAAGTGTAACATATCCAAACCTTGCTTGATCATGGAGGGGTACCCCTTGCATTATGGCTAGGGTTCCATATTCTTTGCCAACTTTTTTCTCATCTCCCTATTTGGAATAGAAACATGATTTCTCTCAGTCATCTTGACATCAATTTCACAATTTTTAGTGAGGCTTGATTCCACCTCTTCCACCATTGAATGGGAAACCTTTTTATGGGACCTTTTGGATTTTACTATTTACTTCAAGTTTCTTTTGATTTGTATTATGTTTATATAAATCAAAGTGCAATCTTCTAAAGTATCATTGGAGGTGAAACATATTCAATACTTGCTTGGTCACTAGGGAGCACCCCTTTCATTGTTTCTAGGGTTCCATATTCTTTTCTAACTAGTGTCAAATCCTTTTTTAGGACTAGTAACATGACTACTCTAAGTCATCTTGACATTGGACACACAACTATTAGAGATAATCTATTCAACCTTTGTAACCACCAAATGAGAAAAATTTTGGTTGGACCTTGCCACCCAATACTAAGGTAGATGGTTTACACCTCCTTATTGATCTTTTGTATTATTTAAAAATGTGGATGGACCTCAAAAATTATGCAAAATTCCCTTGTTTGTCTCTAGCTATAGCCGATCATTGATTATCAAGAACTAGTTGTGATGAAGGATATTCCCATTACAAATACAAAATCACAACACATAGGTATGCATGAAATATGCAAGAGAATGCAAGAGATTGTATTACTTATAAATGGAAATACATATTACAGTCTTACATGCCTTCTTATGGGTGGAATATTACATTCATCTACCGAATTGTAGATCTGAGTATTCATCGTCGGTTCTTCATTCACTGGAAAGTGATCAACCTTCACATTTTTCCACCTTCCTATCTCTTTTGGATGCCCCCCTTTGTGTATCCCTCTAGCTTTGATATATATCTATGATCTCCCAAGTCGGCCTTGACATTCTTTTCTCCTAGTGTCATAGTACTACTTTGCATCCAATGGGCATAAGGAATTTACTAGTAGTTATCATCACCCTCCAACCATCGGCTCATGTGGAAATCTTTAACCAATCACATTGTTTTACAACAACGATGTGAAAATAACAAGTAACCTTTCACCATGTGTCATCACTTATTCTCCAACCATTGCCTCTGTTTCCTCACACTTTCTCCATCTCCTACCATCGGAATATCACTAGGACTTTAAACCTTCTTCCTCTAAAACCATCAAGATCCAACGATAACTCTTTTGTCGGAATATCATGTAGACTCCACAAGACCTTCCACCAAAACACTCATGTCTCTTTGATGTATCTTTATCATCATTGCATTGTCAGCCCATCAAAGGGACCAAGATTCATGTTAGCCCGAGGTATCAATATCACTCTGATATGCCATATCGCCCCATCAAAGGGACTCATGAATGACTCCCACTGATAGCTCAAAGTATCCTTGACCACATGTCGGATGTCTATAGCTCATCAGAAGTCAGAGTTTGTTCATCCTTCAAGCTGCTTACCATCATCTAACCTCATTGGTGTTGGGGTTCATAGTTCTTGAATACTACATACATGTTTAGAAGTTAATTCATGACATAAGGCTTAATGCTAAATCCCAAAATCCAAAGTCTGATAAGACTATGTAGAAAAATGACGAAGTCTAACTTCTCTAGAAAGTGATAAGAGTACACTCGAGGCCCAAATCCTAAACTTATAGAGATGTTCTTACTTAGTAAACCAATCCAATTCAACCCTTATTCAAAAGAAATATTACAAATCTTTTTTTTGGTTGATGAAATATTACTCTTACACCCTAGATGCTCCTACATCAGACACTCAGGGTAGTTTGAAAAGTGACCCTATCCCTCTTTGGAAGTTAAAGGAAAGCCATGATGGCTAACCTCCGATTTAGAAAACCATGTTGAATATTCAATAGATCTCCCTTTCAACATCAATAGGTATTCTCTATAGTGTAGGTTCCTCATGCTTCTTCCCACATGACTATCCAAAATTTCTTCAATTTCTTCTTTCTTTGTTGCAGGTGTTGGAATGCTCCAATATGCTTCTGTCGACTCATTTTGTGTATCCCCCTCATGATATTCTACCAAATAAAAAATGTTAAACATAGGTGAGATATGAATCCCACTTGACAACTCCACCTCATATGCATTTCCTAAATCATGCTTCTTTAGAATCTGGCATGGTCCAAAATTTTTCATCTTCAGCTTGTTATATGTGCCAGCTAGAAACCTCTCCTTCCACAAATGAACCATGACTTCATCACCTACCTAGAACTCCTTATGCCTTCTTTTCTAATCTTCCTTAGCCTTATACTATGTTTTCATCTTATTGATATTCTTTTTGACCTTTTCATGTACATTCCTTATATGTTCAACAAAATCTTCGACTTAAGCACTACACTTTTCTCCCTTATCCATCTTCCTTAACTTAGTAGTTGTTCTAGGACTACTACCATACATAATATAGAATGGTGATTTACAAATTCTCCTATCGATTGAATTGTTATAAGAAAATTCTTCCTACGGTAAAACCAAATCCCATCCTCTAGGTTTGTCACCTACTAAGCATCTCAACAAGTTACCCAAACCTCTATACACTACTTCTGTTTGTCCATCCGTCTGTGGATGATGTGTGGAGATAAATTTCAAAAAAAAATTCACCTTCTTCCACAACGTCCTCCAAAAATACCCTACAAACTTGGTATCTCAATCTGAAACTATGCTTTTGGGTAGACCATGTAGTCATACCACCTCTCTAAAGAATAATTGAGCAATGTGAACTACATTATTGGTCTTATGACATGGAATGAAGTGTGACATCTTCAAAAAAAATTACACTACCACAAATATGGAGTCATGACCTCTCCACATCCTTGGCAAACCAAGAACAAAATCAATACTGGTATCCTCCCATGGCTTCTTTGGTATAGGTAATGACTAATACAATCCTGTATTTTGATAGGTTCCTTTTTCCATTTGACATACTCTACAACCCTGTACAAATTTCTTCACATCCTATTGCAACTATGACCAATAGTAATGCTCACTTATGATAGCAATTGTCTTATCTTGACCTAAATGTCTAGCCGATCCACCACTATGCTTCTCCTTGATCAAGTTCTTCCTCATGGAACTCTTTGGAATGCACAATTGATTCCTTCTAAAAAATGTATACCATCTTGGATTGTAAAATCCAACCATTCTGTCTTATCCAATGTGATAGGTTCCATGGAAGCTTTACAGGCCTCTACAAAATCAGGTTCTTCTGGATACAAACTCTTGAGTTCATTGAACCCAATGACTTCAATTTGCACTTTAGTTAACAAGTTATACCTCCTGTTCAAGGCATCTACAACTCAATTTGACCTTCCACTCCTGTGCTTTAACACAAATGTGTAGATTTGCAGAAATTCCACCCACTTCAAGTGTATTTGATTCAACTTTCATTGCTATTCAAACACTATAACACCTGATGATTAGTGAATAAAATAAAATATTTTGGAAACAAGTAATGTCTCCATTTCTTCAAAGCCTGAACTATGGTGTAGAACTCTTGATCATAAACATAATACATTTTCTTTGCATAATTCAACTTTTCACTAAAGTAGGCAACATGTTTACATTCTTGACTCAAAAACGATCCAATGGTGCTACCACTGGCATCACAGTCTACTTGAAATACTTTGTTAAAATTTGGGAGTTCCAAAATAGCTTGCTCCATAACTTTCTTCTTCAGCAAATAAAAAATTCTTGTTGCTCCTGTACTCCATTTAAATTCTTTTGTATCCCCTCTCATTGTTTCAATTAGGGGCGCACAAATACTACTGAATCCTTTAATGAAATTTTAGTAAAAACTTGCTAAACCATGAAAATATCTTAATCTCAGTAGCACTCCTTGGTGTTGGTCACTCCACAATGGATTTCACCTTCTCTAGATCCATTTTCAAACCTTTTGATGAGATAACAAATCCCCGGTACACTAGTTCATGTTTCACAAAACTATATTTCTTCAAGTTGATTAACAACTTCTCCTCTCTTAGCTTCTTGAAAAATTATTTGATATGCTTCAGATGGTCCTCTAATGTCTTACTAAAAATTAAAATGTTATCCAAGTAAAAAATAACAAACTTACCTAGAAATTATTTCAATACCTTGTCCATGAGCTGCAAGAATGTACTGGGTGCATTGGTTAACCCAAAAGGCATGACCAACCAATTGTACAGTCCTTTGGTGTTGAACGTTGTCTTCCATTCATTTCCTTCTCTGATTCATATATGATGATAACCAATCTTCAGATCAATCTCTGTGAAGTACTCAACTCCACTGAAGCAATCCATTATGTCATCCATCCTTGGTAAGGGAAACCGATACTTGATTCCTATCTTGTTGATGGATCTAGAATTAGTACACATTTTCCATTAATTATCCTTCTTAGTTGTTAATACTATAGGTATTGCACATGAACTTAAGCTTTCCTTGATCAATCCCTTTCACAAAAATTCTTGCACTTGTCGATTCAACTCTTCATTCTCTATTGGAGTCATTCAATGTGCTGCCTTATTGGGCATACTAAATTTACTTACTCACGGAAATCCTTCAAGTACATTACCAAAATAATACAATGGTATTCATCTAGAAAACCACACACTTCTATAGGTACTTTACTACTGGCTTCCTTTTTAGCTCTAGGAATTAATGCAAAACACATATATGTTCTTGCCTCATACCTTCCAAGAATTGCCTTCCGTCTTCCAAAAAAAATTGTGCATTGTTGCATACCTTTTCTCCTACATCCTTCAGAGGCTTTAGCTTATGTTGAACACCATCCTTTGTCAATTAATAGGTGTTAGCATTCCCATCATGCACTTCTCACTAATCAAAATGCCATGGTTGACCTAACAACATGTGACAAGCATCCATTGATATTATATTGCATAAAACTTGATCCTTGTAGTTATCGATCTTGAACTTTATCAAACATTGCTCATTGACCAGAACCCTTTGGTCCTTTTGCAACCATGCAATCTGATATGGACTAGGATGTCTCCTCCTTTCCAACCATAACTTAGTAATTGTTTCTTCTAAAACAAGATTTTCAATACTATGTTCATCAATGATAACATTGTAGATCTTACATTCACACTTGCAACAAGCACAAAATAAGTTCTTTTGTTTGTTTGGATCCTTGTCTTCATTCAATAGGGCTCTTCTGACGACAAGGGACTCACCCCTTTCAATATCTTCCAACTACGAAAATTGAGGGTCTTCATCCACATGAGCAATGTGCTTTGCCTTTTGGTCCCTTATTTGTCTTCCCATGGTGTTTTAGACACTCATATGCTCTACACCCTTCTTCACCACATTGGAAACATGTCCCTATGAAACCTCCTCTTCCTGGTTTGTGTCTAGACCTACCTTTTCCTCAACGGTCTCCACTATTCTGATCATGAGGTTGATATGAATCATTAAGTTTTTTATCATGACTCGTGCTAGTCCCTTCACCATTTCTTTGATCACCACTTTGACCTCCATATGGCTATCTACCAGTCCTTTCCCTTTAGCCACCACGTCTCTGTTTATTCTCAAACCTCTTGTTTAGTCATTCTTCAACCTTTAGAGGGAGTTGATAAGTGTCCTCAATGGTATTCATTCTTACTAGTGCCAATTCTTCATGTATTCTAGGCTTCAACTTGTTAATATATCAAGCAAATTTCTCCTTATTTGCCTCAGAATATCTTGTTCAAATCAATACCTTGTAGAATTCCTTAGTGTATTCTTTCACTATCCTCATTCCTTGTCTCAGACTCTGCATCTTCTTGAGTAGTTCCAATTCATAATCAATTGGGATAAACTGTTTCTTCAATTTTGACACCATTATGTCCCATCTAGAAATTTTATCTTTCCCTTCCCTTCCTCTTTCTAGATGGACCTCTTTCCACCATATACTTGCATGCCCTTTTAGCTTTTTTTTGTGAACCTTACTCTATGAGGATCTTCAATCTCCTCGAGTTCAAAAATTTCTTCCATGTCATTGATCCAATTGATCAATTCTTTAGGATTTAGACTTCTATTGAAAGTTGAAACCTCCATTTTGGGTCACTTCCCAATGCATGAGATTGCTCTCAACAATCTCCTTTCTTTGGGATCCATTTGATCCTATTCTTCTTCTTCCATTTCTTCTTTCATGTCATCTTTATTGTCATCTCTTTCTTGATGCACATCTCTCCTTTGAACCTCTTGCTACAAGTTTTCTAATTTCCTTTAGAGGGCTCTGATTTCATCTCTAGGTGGATCTCTTCCTCCACCACCTTGGCCTCTACCTCTACTATGCTAGGCAAGTCTTGGAGGCATCTTGATCTCAACCCATACTCACAGGTCCTATTGTAGCTGTCTCATGCTTGATGTTCTGTTATAGACTTAGGAACTCCTGCTCTAATACCACTTGATGAAGGATACTCCCCTTATAGATACAAACTCACAACACACAGGTCTGCATGAAATATGAAAGAGAATGCAATAGATTGTATTACTTAGAAATGGAAATATATATTATAGTTTCACATGCCTTCTTATGGGCAGATTATTACATTCATCTGTCGAATTGTAGATCTAAGTATTCACCAGGTCGGTTCTTCATTCACTAGAAAGCAATCAACTTTCACTTTTTTCCACCTTCCTATCTCTTCTCTGGATTCCCCCCTCATGCATCCCTTTAGCTTTGATATATATCTCTGATCTCCTAGGTCGGCCTTGACATTCTTTTCTCCTGGTGTTGTAGTACCGCTTTGCATCCAATGGGTATCAGGAATTCACTGGCAATTATCATCACCCTCCAACCATCAGCTCCTGTGGAAATCGTTAACTAATAACGTCGTTTTACAATAATGATGTAAAAATGATTAACCTTTCGCCATGCATTACCATTTATTCGCCAACCATCACCTCCATTTTCCTCACGCTTTTGTCATCTCCTACTATCTGAATATCACTAGGAATTTAAACCTTCTTTCTCTAAAACCATCAGGTTCCAACGATAACTCTTTTGTCGAAATATCGGGTGGACTCAACAAGACCATCCACCAAAACACTCATGTCTCTCTGATGGTTCTTTTTTGTCATCGCATTGTCGACCCATTGAAGGGACCAAGATTCATGTCAGCCTGAGGTATCAACATGTCACTCTGATATGCCATATCACCTCATCGAAGGGACTCGTGAATGACTCCCACCAGTAGCTCAAAATCTCCTAGACCACATGTTAGATGTTTACAGTTTGTTGAAAGTCAGAGTTCGTTCCTCCTTCAAGCCGCTTACCAGCATTCGACCTCATGGGTGTTGGCGTTCGTAGTTTCTGAATACTTCATACTTCTTTAGCAGTTAAGTCACGCGTCAGGCTTAACACCAAATCCCGAAATCTGAAGCCTAATGAGACTGTGCAGAAAAATGACTGAGTCCAACTTCTTTGGCAAGCGATGAGAGACATTCCCAAGGCCTAAAGCCCAAACTTCTAGAGATCTTCTTACTTAGGAACTCAATCCAATTCAATCCTTATTCAAAAGAAACATTACATATATTTTTTTGTTGATGCAAGATTGCTCTTACATCCTGGATGTTCCTGCATCAAGTAGTAGAATGACCCTAAGGAAGAACAAGAAGTTAGGAGCTTAAAGACAAGGAAAATGATTTTCCACATAAAGGGTGGGATAAACTTGATGAGAAAGACCTCCTTATTAGCATTGTAATTTCTCTTGTTGCTTAATAATAATGCTTATTTATTTATATTATTTATGAACTCATGATTTGATAGTTGTTTCTCTTATGAGGTGAAGTTCTCTTTGTTGTTTTTGCAACTTCATATTTTTTTGACCATATATTTTTTTTGTTTCCCCATTTTTTAATTTAGCTTTAAGACTTCATCCTATATCACTTGTAGTTTTGAAAGATTTATAAATTTATATTTTCATTTATATATTTTTTTTATTACAAAAAGGTTGAATAGAGTTGAAAAAGAGAAAATTGACTAAAAGGGAGGATGTCATATGCCTCGAGTTGGTAGAGGTTCAATTTATGATTAATAAGCACAAAGGGAGGGATGGGGATAACAAGATTAGTTTGAAAGAGGAGGCTCATGCAATTAGCTTGTTGCTCTCAAAGAGCTTAGGAGAGAAGGCAATTGATTCATGTCATGTTTGGAGGAGGGCAGGGACTTTATGAGGTGAATGATGCAAAATAAAGATTCCAAGAGGCATGTAGTTCTCTAATTAAGATTCATTTTGAAGATATCTATGTAGTTCTATTAGATAATTTCTATTACACAAGTGGGGAGGAGTGATCTCCAAATGTTTTTAAAGATTAGGACTTGGAAAATGAAATAATCTTGATCATTCTTAGTTTGGTTATAACCTTTACTTTCTAGAATGACAATGAATGATAATCTCTACTTTCTAGAATGGTTATAATCACCATATAAATGCTTGATGGAAAAAGTACTATCACATTTTAAGTGTATTTGTTGTAATGGAACCATGATGTAATAAGCTTGATCATTTTTAGTTTGGTTAAACTTTCCCAAATTTCACTATTGAAGACAATAATATAAGGTGAAAATGTAATAGTTTAACATTGATTGATTCTATAATAATCTTAGTGTTAAAAAAATACTTGTTTAATGATAAAAACTTCCAACATTCTCGTGTCATAATCTTGTAAGACTGACAATAATTATAGTGAAACAATTTAAATAGTTGATGGGCTCTCTTTAATTTAAAAAATATATAAAATTGTTTATAGCTGTGGCCCCAATAAGTAAATAAAAACTTTGATACAAAATAATGAAGAATTTGCAAAATCCTTAATTTTATTTATTATCACTAACTTTCCAATTTAATAATAAATTATAGAAAAATTTATATAACTAATAAAATTATAATTCTAAATTTTCTTAAATATAAAAATAAACCATCTATCATACCAAAAAAAAATCAACTATCAAATAAACAATAATAATTTTTTAATAAAAATAAAAATAATATCAAATTATTTGTAATTATAAAATTCGCACATCAAATAAAATAATAAATTTTCAGTTAAACACATTTATAAGTATAAATGTGAATTTTTAACATTTTTTTCCAAACAACCAAACTTTAAACAAAACAACAAAAATAGAACTACTATTATGTAAAGATATGAATGTGCATATTCAAGATAAATTCAGTAACATATCATCCATTCTCTAGGAAAGAATGGGGATTATCACATCGCTATTTAAAAACATAATCAATTATGTTGCCCAAGTAATGGAAATTACAGTGTCAGTATGATAATATGCTATGGGCATTTGTCTCCACCTTTGGAGTTCCTCATATTGGCATAGCAAGGGCAAACATCTTTGTTGCCAGATGTACCCGGTGGAACGCAGTTACATTTCACACAGCATATTCCACGGTACTTCAGACACCTATCATGCAATGAAGCCTTGGAGCATCTCCTATTGCATTCCTTACCACAGTCTGCACTTGAACACATCATAACATCAAAAATCTTACAATTATTATATAATATACAGCGTGGGTATCTTCCCATTTTAAATAACTATTTACCACTTCTATCTGTATGTAATGAACTGCCTTCTATTTTAAACCTTTTTTGAAAAGATCAAACCAGAGGATGTTTAAGCAGAGGCCTCCCATATACACATACCGATATGAGCCTTCACTTCTGCATAACTGTTTCCACCCACATCAGTCTGCAGCTGCATAAAATCAAACTGATAGAACTGATAGAAGCACAAGTTAATGCCAGTTTTCCCCATAAAATCAAACTGATGGAACAGATAGAAGCACAAATTAGATAGCTAATTAATTATCATTAGGTACCTCTTCATACTTCACATCATCCTGAGCTGCATTTGTGGATACTTTCCAAGCCTGTGCAATAACACTATATAATTCCCACTCAAATCGAAAGAAAAGAAAAAAAAAATCAAAGCTAATTCACAGTAGAAAAGCTGTTACCTGCACTATGAGCAGCAGGGTGAGGAATACAAACATGGGAGGAGGACGTTGAAAGCAGACCATCGCTATCCAAATTATGCTTCAACTTCAAAATTGAATACATACAACTATACCACCTTATCTTTTAAATAGCTCTGTTATATACAATACAACATAGACAGGCATTTGTGGTTTTTTTTTTTATGGAGAGAAACTGTGTAATAACTCAACTGATATCCAGGCATGATTGGAGTGATTTGCTGAAAACTCCAGAAGTTCAGCATAAAAAGATTGTCACCAACTTTCTGTGGGCATCTCGATACTATTTATATTGGACTCTTTTTTTTTTTTCTTGCTACCACATTCATTGTAAAATACTATATAGGATTTGTGGGTTCCTCCATTTAATTGGAGATATTTTTAGCGAAAGGTAGGTGAAAGCCAGTGGATTGCACGTCAATACCTAGTATTAAGAGATTAGTCCCCAAATACAGTAGAGAATATTTTGTTCTACCTGGATTTTTTATTATGTCCTTTTGTCCCTAATTTCTAACCATATGGCATAATCTTTTTATCTGAAGCGTTTCATCTTGTCGAGGAAAATAAGTCTACACTCTATCTCTATAAATGCAGATATCTTGGTCTATTATTAATATGCTAATTATTGCCAATCAGAATTAAATATCTATTAAGATTGATAAAAGATAAAGCAAAAGAGAGGTTACAATTGTTTAGTTCTTTATGTGGAAGATATTGTTGTACAATGTGTTCAATAATGAGAATCAAATTCTAGAATGAAATTTTTTCAAAAATTTAATAACATTTTTACAATCAAGAGATAATTGAAAGTTATTCTATTTGATGTCATTCAGTTTTATACATGACATCACGTTATAGTTTCTAATTGTTGGACTCTTAAAATCAAATATATTACATCAACAAGGTGTTATAAAAATATTGTGGATTTATTATGGTAGGAGTAGAATATGGAAGATGCTTAAACCCTAGTTAAGCTTTGAAGTCAATTTCATAAGATTAAAAAAAGAGATATTATTGTAAAAATATTTATGATGAAGAGGAATTGTAGTATTTTTTCATGCAAATATGTTGTGAGCTGATGATGTATTGACCATGATTTCTACTCCCTTTCTCATGACCTTTTTTATCCATTTTGTCAATAGTTACTAATGACCTAAAGCTTTTCCTTGAATAGATAATCATAAATATTCAATTCAAAAAAATTGGCATGCAAATCAATAGGCAACAATCTATTTCTAGAAATTTTAGCTTTGAGAATGATAAATTATGAATTTTAAAATTGCAGATGTTAGTATGTGTGAAACTACATTCAATTGATATGATTGTGTCTATATAAGGAAAATTCTAATAGATTCAAGCAATCTATTTTACCACCACTTTGATGTGTATGTGAACTACATAAATTGTACATGTTAAAATAAGTAATCAAGTAATCAAAATATTAGATAAATTCAAAAGGATATATGAAGTGGACAACACCTCATGCTAAAGTGTTAGAAGCACTTACACCAAGTAATTAAAAATTGTAATAATTTGTATTGCCTATAATTTGTATAATATTTTGAATTATAAATTAGTAAAGGGTGAATATGAGTTGAGCTTAACATATGGAGTCATGGGGTGCAATAGAGTCGACTCTCATAGAATCATGTATTAATCGACAATCAAAAAGTAAATGAATCACATTGCATAAGAGTGTTGAAATTTTGCATTGTAATATAGTGAAGTTTATAGATAGGTAAATATTATTAAAATTTTAGGTGAGTAAAAAAGTAAATGTCATGCCATAAATTTTCACTAAGAAAACCTAACATTTTTTTTTGTTTTTAAATCATTCATAATGTCGATTAATGTTCTAAGAGTGTTTAGGGTGTTTAATACTAGTCTAGCACCACTATTTATATCTAGAGGTAAGGTGAATTTCAATATTCCTTTCAATATTAAAACAATATGATCATTGTCATCATCGTTAAACTTGTCAATAGTAGCATACTTCCTTAAAACTACTATTGGTTTATACTTGCTAATGTGAAACTATTATTAATGTAAATCTCACTATTAAATTAGGCTCTAAATATGAAGCTTACAATTATCGCAATTTAATGGTTTCGTTAATAATATTCTCCTTGTGAAGGCTAAGGCACCTTAATCCAAATTGTGCAACTTCTACCTTTATTCCTTATTGACAATAATGTCCATGTTGCATTATGTTTATTAAGATGGTTCATCATGACCCTAAGATGGTATTTTAGAGTACTACATTAAGTGTATACAAATGTTGATGGTAATAGTAATAATATTATAGTTATAGTGTTACATTTAGACTTTTAACATTCATAGAAAATTTTATAAAAAGGTGCTCTTGACACCAAGTTGACAACGAGCATAACTATTAATAATATTAATTATGCTAACATTAGTATTAAGTTTACTATTGATGTGAATGTTGATAAGAGTATTAGAAATACTTCAAGGCTAATCAATCTAATATTAAAGCTTTCTCTAAACAATTTACAAATATCACCATTTTTACCCATTAATGCTAATATTATTTGTAATATTAATATTAGTATCATTATGTGCGAGGCTCTTTTAACGAACATGAATATAACATTGGTACTAATGTGATTAATACACAAGTGGAAATGTGAGAATGGAGAATTACAAGTCTCTATTGATAATTAATAGTTAATAATAATATTTTTTTTGAACAATAATAGTAACATTAATTATAATATTATTGTCCTAACGCCATTGAAGAAGAATAAAATTACTAGCATTATTTAGCTGACACTAGGGCTTAATAATTATAATTTTGATATTTATTAATGATCATCCACATTAATGACAATAATGGTGTTACTAATCAATTTATAAATAATAACACTACTATTATTTTTATGCTAATTGCTCAATAATATTATCACTGCCTCACCACATGAATTTGTCCATCATCTGAAATATAAGAACTATAATAATAATCATTTAATATACATAATTAACATTTTCATCATTTATTTAATGATTCAATCACATACATTCCAGAATTACCCAAGGATAAACTATTTCTACTAATTATGATATTGCTATCAAGATTGAACCGGGTAGTTTCGAGTCAAACTCATTGACCCATATTTCTACTAAGTCCAGAAGCTATACAGACTTATGCTATGGATTGTAGAAACTTATTATCATTATTTCTACTAAATTTACTAACCCAACCAACTACTCTATACTTGATAGACAAAGTATAGTATACATAAAGACGAAAATGAATAGCCTGCAGAAGGTAGATGAGTTTCACGCATCATAAGAGTATATCCTTTGCTAATCGCATAGGAAGATGGGATACAGGTTGGCACCACGCCATGTTTGTCAGAGACACTATGCTGATATAGGCACCTCATAGCCAGCAGGCGAGTTTCAGCCGCCCATACCCATATTCAAATGGAGCAAGGTATTCTACGGAGTACGTACATCAGCCATTTAATACACGTGTTAATTTTTATGACATGCTCAGATCTAGTTTGGCAATGCCTATCCAGGTGTCAATGATTAGCCCGTATGCCAGTCCCCAGTCTACTATCCGTAGCATCCAACTACTGTTGTCAGCCTGTCAACTCCAACGCAAACGCCTGCTGCCTGCTGCCAGCACGGACCTACCCATTCTTAATGTTAAGCCCACCTAATTAAATTCGTTCAAATCACAGTTTCCCGCCTCACATTTTTTCTTGGTAAAATTTTGTCTTTACATTAATAGTTTATTATATAAATAAATTGACTTGATCATTTTACCGAACCAATTTTAGATCATAATTAAAATCTCTCGTCCATAGGAAAAATTATAGAAGAACTATTTTTTTTTTAGTATGTTTCATGCTTGATAATTGAGAACTAAATATTGATAACGTAAATTTAAAAAAAATATATATATATAATTTATTTATTTCTTTGATCATCTTTGAATGAATTTTTATAGTACTAATTAATTGTTGATACCATAATACTATCAAGAAATTTTGAATGAATTTTCAAATATTCTTAGATAAGATTCTTCAAAAATATAAAATTAGAGCTTATTTATTTGACTATTTACAACCATCATCGAATTGTAGGAAAATGCATAATGATTTCAATGTAAGATTCAATTTTTTTTTGTATTGAATATACTTTAATCACAAAAAGGATCATACAATGTCTAATTCAAGTAGATAGTACTATATACTACTACTTCCCATAGTCATCACTGTTGCCTACACATATATTGCAGTTATTAATACCAAAAGACAAACTGTTCAGTTATAATTGCAGCTATTAATACCAAAAGACAAACTGTTTAGTTATAATTGCAACATATATATATGTGTGTGTGTGTGTTTTTGTTGATTTTACATACATTGCAACTACTTATTCTATACAAAAAATAACATATAGATTTACAATTAAAACCATAGTATTGCTTCACCACTAAAAAATATTGCTTTCATTATAGATATCCAAGTCCCTCCATCCTAGAGAAGGATCAATAGCTAAAAGATCTTCATTAAATATAACCATTTTGATATGAAGTCTTCTCTTTCATTGATGTGAAACCCAAGACCACTTGTTTCCTTGCTCACCCTCTGTTTTTCCTATGTTTTTTCATTGAATGCCTTTTGTAGTTCCTTGAGAGCTTTCAGAAAAGTAGTTATGTCTAGTTGACCAAACTGCCAAGTGTGACTATAGCTTACCTCTTCTTTAATTACCCATACCGAGCCATCCCTTAACAGATTCATAAACTTGCATTTTGAGATCTCCATTGTGACAATGACCTTTGCAATATGAGAAGGCATCTAAAGCAAACATAGTGTAGTCAGATTTAGACAATGCTTTGCAAATCATCCTAGTATTGATACCAATTAATAGTGTATTATCTTGCCACTTGAAATCCCTGTATTGTTTTTCATTCTATATACATTTAGTAGGATACGGTAACCCTTTACAAGCTTCCCTTAGTATTTTATATGTCCTCCAATTTGATGGAGGCAAGTCAATATTCACTACTTAAGGCCGCCTAGTCTTTTAGTTTCCCATTAATTAGAATATTATTAAAGCATTGGATACCTTTTTTTAGCCCAAATCTTAGTAGAGAAGCCTTGCAAAAGTGCAAGAGGTCTACCATTATGTTCCAAGTTCCAACTAATGGATCTATGTGAAAATAATACCTAACCAAGCCTATCATAAAGGAGCATATTACCATGAGATGATTATGTACTTTGAACCAAATCATACTATGATCACAAAGGAAGAGAAAGCCAATTATGAAATCATAAAACATGGAGTAAAAATATTCACTTTAGATTAGGTGGATACTTAGAGTGGGACTCACGTGAAAATTTGATTCCATGGATATTCATAAAATTATTTGGAAAGGTACACTTGAAAGAATATTCATATTTAATCAGATCTTCTTATATGGTAAGTGCAAAAAGATGGGGGGCCAAAAAGGGGCTTAAGTGGCCACTTAGACTGGGAGAGAAAGGGTTGGAGTGAGAGGGTCTTAGCAGCAGGTACGTAGATAGGTATGGCATGGCTGCAGCATGGAATGCCCAAAAGAAGAGGTTGGAGTGAGAGGGTTTTAGCAGTAGGTACGTAGGTAGGTATGGCATGGCTGCAGCATGGAATGCCCATCGGTGCAAATTGTCACCTGCATAGCTAGTGCCCTTAGGTGAAGGCTCCGAACAACTACTCCCAACTCAAAGTATTTATTCCCTTTTTACTTCTCTTGCTAATCTAGGTGTTGCATGATGAGACAATTAACATCCAGCACCACTTGCGCAGCTTAGTAATTAGATGACTCTAGGTCATGGGGTGCAGGTCACCATCAAAGATACACAGAAGGGAATTAATGGTTATTTATCATGTAGGACCAAAATAAAAAGAGACTCATTTCATTAAGGCCTCAATTGGTATGGTGTAATTATTAACTTCTCACAAAATTTGGCACGAATTTTACAATATTCTTTCTTTCAGCTGCTGCACAATTTCAACACCAAGAAATTTATTACTAAACCAACAAGGAATCGAACCCTGTATGCTAAGTTTTTTTTTTAGATCTAATCTTTTATGCAGTTTAATGTACCCATCCCTAATCGCTTAAATTTTCTCGATTATAGATTTGGGTTAGGTTTTAGTTTGATTTGATCTGTTTGTTGCATGATATTTTCTTAGCTTTTCACCAAAGAACTCATGGTGAAGCGCTGTTGTGGGGGAATGGTTTAGGGAAAAAGCAATGATCACAACAACTCAAATCTCACAGTACATTTTCTTCTTCCTTATTAATTTGTTTTATTCATTTTCCCTCGACTTTGTCCCAGGAAAAACCAAGTAGCAAGGAAAGAGCACATAATAGTTTACTTCAGAGCTATTTATGGCTATGCGGATAATGCTATGATTGATAGCTTCTTCCTTCTTTTGGTGCTTATTTATTTTTTATTTTTTGATTATTATTGCAGGTTGCTATTCTAAAGGCACATTTAAATTTATAGAGACTGTGAGGAAAACATAAATTTAACTTTCTTTCTTTTTTATGTGTTCACTTTACATACAACCGTGTTTAACCTCTTTGGAACAAAGGATCATCTTAAGCACAAACAAAGATCATCAAGTTTTACAAATTTAATTTATTTTGATCCAATATTATATATACTGTGTGCTTGTCATGGGGTTACCTGGATAGTAGGACACCTATAGATTATATTGGAAAATGTATTTTTAATCTATTATTTATTTATTTATTTAAATACACTTAACCCCAATTATAAGGCTGCAGATTACAAGAACATGTAGCGTTTCATTTTCTTATTGATAAATCACAAGGCAATGTATAATCACCAAGCATTGTATTTTGTTTTCTTTAATGTTTATAGATTCTCAAAACTAGAATTGTTTTCCTTTTATTTTATCTACTATCTAATACAACAGTTATTAAAGACTAAAATTGCAGATTTTAAATAATATATTATGAGTTTTTAAACAACAAATGCTTATTTAATTAATTATAGATTTTCAATAATATACTTTGAGTTTTGATCAGTAACTATTTACTTAATTAATCAATTATTTAAAATAATATATTCTGAATTTTGAACTACAAATGCTTACTTAATTTTAATTGCATATTTTAAATGATATATTCTGAGTTTTGAACAACAAATGCTTACTTATTTAATTGCAGATTTTAATCAATATATTCTGAGTTTTTTTTTTGATACGCAAGTTTGAGATTTATATTAAATAAGTAGAAATAGATACAAATGTCTATTGTTTAGGTAATAAACCACCATCCTTCATTATCAAAACCCGACCCAACCACCATCACCAGAAAAACTAGCCCAAGACCTACAAAACCAGAAACCCATACATTCATTTGCAATTAACTCGACCACCGAACCAACCAACATCAACTCCAAAAATGGCCATGAGAAATCGGCCCCAACCAAAAACTAACAGAACCCTAGCCAACAAGAGCACCATAAAAGGCCATGAATAGGCCAAGCCACCAAACCCCTTGAGAGGAGACACTAGAATTCACAGAGAACAAAACCCTAAAAGCAACCAACACCACCACCCATAGAAAAAGAAATTATCACATAAAATTGTTTAAAATTGCAAATTCTTCAAATTTCCTTACCCATTCAATGCTGCCCGTAGCCATCAAACTGAAGAACTTCTTTAGAAACACAATTGCCACTATTGCCACCATTTTGTGCTTTACCAGAGCCAGACCACTCAAATCAAGTAGGAATGAAAAGATCTTCACAACTTCATCCAAATTCCAGAGATTTTCAAGGTCGCATGGTCTTGGAATCCCTCTGTCCTCAACAACAAAACCCAACACTTCATCAATGCAACCCACCAAATCTTTGTGGAACATCATCACTAGCAACAGTTTACCCTTGACCTTAGCTATTTCATTGTCTAGGAGAGAGGCCAGGAATTGAGAAGAAATGTGGAGATTATCTCTTTCGAATTACTTGTTTTCCAAATGACCAGCCCCCAAAATCATTTTCGTCGCCACTAAAACTAGATGATCCGCATTCGTGAGAACACGCTTCAAGCACTAATCCTTAATCTCTCTAAAAGAGGCTTGTCTAGCCTTCAACCTCAAAGAAATAGGAGTGTCTCCACCAAATTTTTCCACCCCCTCAACAGAGACCTCAATGACAAAACGCGACCACTTCACCATACTCTCCACCTCACACTCACAAAGGCCGTGTTGAACTCCACCACTAGTCGGCTCAAACTCCACAAAGGAAAGGTGAAAAAAATCATTAACTTTCCAACTTAAACCATTAAGCCAATTTATTGCCAGGTACATGGCCACTACCATCCTAGCTAATAAGTACCTTCCAAATGTGTCAAAGTAAATCCGTACCAGATGATCTCCAAGTAATTATGCCTTAGAAAACCTCAAGAAAGAAGGAAGAAGAGATGTGGCAATACCATGTGCTTGTCATCCTACACACCCCCGTCACTGACCCCTGTGTCCTCTCACTTCGCCACCATGTCATCCACCTAATCACCCTACCGTGCCAATGGGTAGAGGAGAGGGGGGGACCACCTAGATGCCCACAATATATTCTGAGTTTTGAACAACAAATGCTTAGTTATTTAATTGGAAATTTTAAACAATATATTTTGAGTTTTGAACAACAAATGCTTACTTATTTAATTGCAGATTTTAAACAATATATTTTGAGTTTTGAATGGAAAATGCTTGCTTAATTAATTACAATTTTTTAATAATATATTCCTTCATATAAATGAAAATTTCTATCATCTCAAGCATAAGAAATTATCACATTCAAGTGTCTAACTTAAAAGGCTATAAGAAATACTGAAAAAAAAAAGATTATTTAATTTTCTTTCTTTTTTTGTCTTTTTCATAGCAACTTGTTTAAACAACACAAAAGAAATATAATTAAACTTACACAATAATTATTCCCAAGAACAACTAAAAATAATTCTGCTTGAAACATTTCTCTTAATACATGTTTATAGAAAGACTACACTTCTTTTCAACAAGGTATAATTTCTTCCAACTTCCATATAACAAATGATACATATCAACGAAACAAATAACATACCAACATACAAGAACTTTCTCTTTTCATTTTTCATTACACAAAGTATGAAACTCACCTTTCAAGTTGCAATATTACAAATTAGATGGAGAAAAAAAATATGATTTTCATGCCAAATGTCAACAACATGCTATTTTCATCATCAGTTTACAAGAAAATACTAATCTTCCAATAATGAAAAAAATACAAATAAATAAGGCTTGCTCTCCTCCCTACCGTAATGGCCTCATGGAGTCTTGTGGGCTCTAGCCATACCCCCGAGCAAGGAAGTCTTTTAGCTCCAAATGATGCTTTTTAAATTTTTTACAAAGGAATAAGAATAACAACACCAAATTTCATGTATCTAGGTTTTCTACTCTCTGTTTCAACCGTGATCTATGCAACATACCACTTTCTTACAACAAATAAAAAAAAAGGGAAAATGGAAGTGAAGGAGAACTTATCTCTTTTCTTTAGGTGAGGAAATTAAATATTTTATCCTTTCTATAGACAAGTAAAATATATTGATTGATCTCGTGCACTTGATCCTGATTTACTAACACCAGTTCATCTTGAATTATCTCCTTTACTAACCATTTAATCGAATAATCTTTATTTGATTAAATTCACCATATTTCATCTTTTAACTAAATAAATCCATTTTATTTGATTAAATTGTTATTTTCTATTAATTAAATATATCATTTTGTTTAATTAATCCTAATGTCCCTCTTTTAATTAAATAATTCATTTTATTTAATTAAGTTCTAAGGTCACCTCCTTTAAATTAAATAAACTAATATTTATTTGATTTAAGTCTAACATCACCCCCAGGGGCGCCGGTCCTAGCTCAGTTGGTTAAGGTGTTCCCTGTAGTAGGGCGCCCACCATGGGTTCGACTCTCCGGCGCTCCCATGGTACCAGTTGGTGTGTCCCGCTAACACTGCCGATCACGGTAAAAAGTTTACCGGTGGTGGGGGGTTATATGGGGGGCCGTGCTGCACCCGATTCCCCTCGTTAAAAAAAAAAGAGTCTAACATCACCCCCTTTAATTAAATAAATCAAACTTTATTTAATTAAGACAAATATTCATATTCATCTCATTTTGATTTAAATAAACCCAAAAATCTAAGTCAAAGTGTCAAATAAGCTAATCTCCATTTAAGTTAATCAAATCATGATTAATCCTAACACTAATCCCTCAAATCCTCTAGATTTTGCAACTTGTGCAAGTAAATCAATTTAATTGATTTATAAATTCATATATTTTCATTCAAAAGGGCATCAAGTTGGAATATTCTTCAAATTTGAATTCTCCCTCCTAAATGTCTTATCCTCCAACTTGGCATTTATATCTCTTACAAGTCATTTTTCTTGAGCCAAGTAGCATTAACTCCTCTTCCACATCTCTCTCCACAAGCTAACTTTTGAATTTCAAATATTCACCTAATGGCATTTATTTGCACATTCATCAAAATGTGCTCCACCTCTCTTCACTAGCATGTTGACAAGTGGCATTGTGTTATTGGTTGATCTTTAGTCCCACATTCATCCTTTTTGCTCATTCTTCCATCCTTCTCTCCTATAAATGGAGAGCTCTTTTACTAATTTTGCATCCACAACTTATGCAAAGTCATTATCTACACATTTTATGCAGGTTCATCCATTGTTCATCAAGGTTTTCATAATTTTCATCCACCATAGCTAGGTTATGGAAAATTTCATCAAGGAGCACCATTGATCATCTTCAAAGCTTGCAAGGAATTGTGAAAGGGCTATTTTCCACATCAAAATAACACCAATTCCCCCATGGGATTGATGGTTTGAATGTTTGAGCAAGATTAGATAGCTTTCATTTGGTTTATTTGCTTTGTTTCTTGTTCTTGACATTTGAATGAATTGCATGGGGAATGATGGTTTAGATTGGTATAAGTGACTAATATTGTGTTTATTGTTCATGTTTATGCAGGTCTAGATCCACCATTCACACTTTCTTTCTCTCCAAGCCAAGTCATCTTGATGACTATCTCTCCAAAAGGACTCCTCTTATCTTCTCATTCTTCTTTCCATCTTCACTAAAGTTCTCGAAAAGGAGTGGGTAACACCCCACTCATTCTTTCTCTCCAAAATATATAGGAGTTTCAATTTGCAATCTTTGGATGGGGAGATGTGGAGTATACCTACTTCCATCAATGAGAGTCTTTTCCTTATTGAAGAAGAAACATGCACTTGGACAACCCCTCCATCTTTCCATCTCATCCTCTCTTCAAAACTCGTCACTCTCCATAATGAGGACTTTTCAGGGGTCAAATCATGTCCTCGGGGCACTATTGTATGCCTACTTGACCCCTACCACTATGGTATAGACCCTTGAGGGTTTATTTTTGCATCCCAACTAATGAAATTGACCAACAACCTTCTTTAAAGACACATTTAAGGACCTATACGAATTTCAACTTGGATAATGGTTTCTAAACCTTATCCCCCAACTTACAACTCACTTGACACACAAATAAATACCCTCTCAACCCAAAATATAAAACCATCCCTTTTATATCAACCCTTACCACCTTACTCTATCAAATTGTTAACTTTATTTCTTTTTAAGCCTCAAAAGGGGGTCAAATTCATCACCACAAGAAGATGTCTTTTGATCTACTCAATGGTCTTCCCTTCTCGTACTGACTCTTCCTTTCCTACACATTACCAATGAAGCCACAAGCAACAATTGTATATCACATTAATCTGATAGCTGGAATAAGATTTAATTTTGCAACCATTTCATTTACAATTTCCTCATATTCACAATTTATGATTCCTAACTCCTTCACGGTAGCATAATTAAAATGTGAGAATGAAAAGCAAGAATATTATAAAATAATCACACTATTTGTCATCCACAATACATCTTACCATCTATTTAGGAACAAATAACATAGATTAGAGTTTTACTAATCACAGGCAAGGTGGGGCCTTACAGTAAATAAATATATTAAATTAATAGTTAATTTTTTTTAGGCATGTGGAGGTTAATAAGTTAATTATATGATTTTTTTTAATAAAAGCTATATATCAAAATGTACTGTCAATTGCAAGAATAATATCAACCTTACAACTTAAACAAATATATTAAATTAATAGTTAATTTTTTTTAGGCATGTAGAGGTTATTAATTTAATTATATGATTTTTTTAATAAAAGCTATATATCAAAATGTATTGTCAATCCACTATAATCATGTACAGGAATAATATCAATCTCACCAATCCACTATAATCATGTACAAGAATAATTTTACCAAGGATATGATTTCATCTATAAATTTCAAGTGTCAATTTTTTTTAAAAAAAATATAATTTGGTAATAGAGTGTTGTAAATTGTTGAAGCAACCATGAGAAAATGGAAATTTTTTGAATAATATTTTTTTATCAATATATTGTTATTATATTTTTTGGGTTCAATTGTACTAAGTTCACTACTTGTTCCTTAAAAATTTTCTTGTGGAATTTTCCCTCTTAAAACCATCCTCAAATATTCCTTGTCACCCGTTAAGTTTTCTAAGAATCAAACAATTATTACCATTGCATCAATTTTTATTTAGAATCTCTTTGTGACACTACATGTTAGCTCAAAAATTAGTAAAATTAATGAATAGATGCCAACATGGAACAATAGATGGTTATATTTAACTAAACATGATTAAAATGCATTAGGAGATTGGAGTTGAAATTATTTTGTTTTTATTTATAGATATTTGAAGGTTTATGTTTTTTGTTTCTATTGTAAGAAGAGAAACACCATTTTGTCACAAAGAAAGAGCTTGTAAATTTTGTTTTAGAGGAGTGATAGCATGATTCAACAACATTGGTGGATGTCATTGATATTATTTTGCATTAGAGTGTAGGTTGTATAACTCATGAGTTATTTAAAATAATGGATAAAATAGAAGTTTCATTAAAGCATCAAGAAAAATGCCCATCACTAATATTTAGTCGAGCTTCAATTGACTATAAAACATGAAAGGAATATAACACACTTCAAATAATATCCTATTTGTTGAATACTTTCTATAAGGGGCCACACACTACCACCACCAATTGCTAAGGGCAACCATGCTCATTAATTTTTTGAACTAATAAAATTTCCTAGTACTCATAGATTCTATCACCCAATAAACAATATTCTTATATATATATATATATATATAGATAGATATATAAATTTTCCAATAAAATATATTTTATTTCAATCATTTTTCTCAAATAATAATATTCTAAACCAATATATTTTAATTAAGCATGATAATAGGGATTCTTGCTAAAAAGCATATTGTATTCATAATGTCACAAACATTTCTTATTAATTTCTATAATAGACCAATAATCAAACATAATCTTTGTAGCCACATTGCTTCCTTACATGCATGCGTTACTACCATATACTCTACGACTATTAATAATGCAATCTCCACATACCTTTTACTCATCTAACTTACTATTCTGATAAGACTAAATATATAAACATTAATAGATCATCTTTAATAGTCAAGATCGTCAACTCAATTAAAATCCAAAAATCCATGTTTACAATTTTTCCGTGGTAATATATTTCCTAAACTAAGGTGCCATATAAATATCTATTATATTTCTTTTCATTACAACATGAAGCTCCTATTCTAGTTTTTACATGTCTATACACAAATCCCATTGCATGTGAAATATTAGTTCTAGAATAGACCTAGAAGGTTGCTAACTAATGTAGCATAAGAAACTTTACACATTTCCTAAATTTCCTCTTTTGTCTTAGACATTGTTCAACATATAATTTTTAATTATCTAGAAATACGGTAATTACATACTTATTATCTTGCATCTTTAATATTCATAATGTCATCTTAACCTTTGAGGTAATCATATTTTTTTATTTGCACGGTCTCTTTTAATTCTACACCTAAAACATATTTCTTTTACTTGGATATTTCATGTCAAATTGAGGCTTTACTAATCCCATCATTTCCTTATTTTTATCAATTACCATGTCATCTACATATGAATTTTTTTTGGAAAGGATATCAATTATATTTTATATATATTAAAATTTAATTATTTAAATATCAATTTCATTTTCATTCTTATATGAGTGAATTCATTGCACTTTTTTCATGCTACTATAATCTAAGGTATAATTTACTTTAATATGATACTATACATATCTAGGAATGATTAGAAAAATAGGCTACAATAATATATTTGAATCGAGGTTGCAGAAATAATTTAGTTATAATATTATTTAAAAATTTTCTTATATGACTATTGAAAAATTATAATTTTTTAAAATATAGTTTTAAAGGTTAATTTTTTTTTATTCTTTTTATGAAATGTTTATATAAGTGTATATGAATCATCTATTAAGAAATAATAATTATAAGGTCTTTTAATTGTTATGTGATTTTTTTAAATAATATTATTGGACTTGAATACATCAAAAAAATATTTCACACACTTTATTCTATTAAATTCTCTAGTTAAGATGGTAAGGTAGATGTATCATCTTTAATGTAATATTTTATTAGTTCATGTTCTATGTGTACATTAATATGATCCTATTCAATAAGCCCATAATTTAACTAAATACAGACACATAATCAGTTGTCTCTCTTATAAGATTATCAAATCCTAATTGCTATTAATATGAAAAATTCTAAGATTCTATGTGTATTGACCTAACTCCATAGAATTACTTCCTCTATATCCTTGCTTACATATTTGTATCTATAGAATCATGATTACATGTAGTTAATTATTTTTAAATTATTTTATTTACTATGTTTAATTGTGTGTTGCTTAACTTAGAAGAGGTCCATAAATTGATTTTGTGTTTCCAATTCAACTAACTTATTGATTCATCCAAATATATGTGTTGATAGGGGAAATTTGGGGGAAAGAATGAATCAATGATAGCAACAAAAAAACTAGCTAAATTCAAACCATAAAGAACCCAATCTAACAATGAAGCACAAATGACAATAGAAATCCAAATAACAAACAATAATACTTCAATTCCTATGTCATAGTTGGATTCTCCTCCATTGCTCTTCTCTTGTTTTCTTTGTTTGCACTCAAATTTGTAGTATGGTAGTAGCAAGATCTCAAGATAAAAAAAAAACTTCAAAGATTGCGGTTAACCTTGAAATGAAATAGATAGGTCCCTTTTATAGAAATCCCAATTCAAATGAAGGGTGAGGATTGAGTGACGATGTATGATGATCAATGGATGGGATTAATTGAGAAGAAAAGAGATAAGGATGGGAAGGATGGACCAAAAATCAAGAAATTAGCTAAGATTTAGGGCTTAGATAAGAAATAAATTAAATAATTACAACAATTATTTAATTTTAGGAGAGAAAAATGAATAATTAAATAATTAAAATAATTATTTAATTATAGAAGAAAGGGAGGGAAAATGAAAATGAATAATTAAATAAATAAGAATTTATTCAATTACAGAGGGAAAAAGGATGATTAGCGATATAATTTAAATAAATTGACACTTATTTAAATTAATCAAAAGAGGAATAAAGATAAAATAAATTAATTAAATAATTACAAATTATTTAATTAGGAGAAGAATATGACCTTAAGAAATGGATCATGTGTTAAAGCTGCTTTCCTGCATGGGGATCTTGAGGAAGATATTTATATGCGACAACCTGACAGTTTTGTTGTGAAAGGAAAAAAACACTTAGTTTGTAGGTTAAATATATCTTTATATGGCTTGAAATTGTCACCTAGGATACATGGTACCAAAAATTTTATGCCTTTTCATTGAAGTTGGGTTTAGTTAGAAGTGAAGAGGGTCATTGTGTTTATATTAAGGTTATTGATGATCAAATTCTAATCATTTTCTTGTATATTGATGACATATTGTTTATGGGTAATAGCAAGGTGATGATTAGGGAGCTTAAGACTCAACTTTCTGACACATTTGAAATGAAGGATTTGGGGGCTATAAAATATATTATTGGGATGGAGATTAATAGAGACCGGGTTCACAAAAAGCTTTGGTTAAGTTAAAGGAAGTATATTGATATCATTTTGTAGAGGTTTAATGCACATGATTGTAAACCAGTAAATATTTCATTTCTAGTTGGTACTAAGTTGAGTTTAGACATGTGTCCTAATTTTGATGATGATTTTGAAGAGATGTCTAATGTTCCTTATGCTATTATCATTGATAGTTTGATGTATGCAATGGTTTGTACCATACCAGATATAACCCAAGCAATGGGAGTTTTGAGTAGGTTTATGTCTAATCCTAGCAGAGATCATTGGAATTTTGTTAAGAGGGTGTTTATATATTTTTGTGGTACTTTAGATTACTATTTGGTTTATCATGGTACTGGTGATTGGATATACAAGGTCTTGTTGATGTAGATTGGGCATGTGGCTTGTATAGTCAAAATTCCACAAGAGGCTATGTTTTTACTTTGTTTGGAGGTGCAGTGAGTTGGATGAGTAAGAGGAAGCATACAATTTCTTTTTCCACCACCGAAGAAGAGTATATGGCTGCTACACATGCCTCTAAAGAGGCAGTTTGGTTACAAAGACTTGGTAATGGTATTGGTTTCAATTGCAGGACAATGGGGATTAGATGTGATAGTCAAAGAGCCATATGTTTAGCCAAAAATCCTATCATGCTTGTACTAAGCATGTTGATGATTAGTATCACTTTGTGTGAGAAATGATTGAGAATGGTAAGGTATTGATTGAGAAGGTTGAAAATTTGGACAATGTTGCAAATTATCTCATGAAGTCAGTGACCATGGATAAGTTCTCTTGGTGTAGGAAGGCCATGGGCCTTCATTACTATACTTGATTATATGTTCTATTTGTATCTCATGGATGTAATTGCAATTTTTAATATCAAGTGGGATAATGTTAGGATAGGTAACATTATAATTGCTATCCTAAGTTGATTTATGTATCTCCATGTTGTTTAGAAAGTGTTCTAAGAGACATGAGGGAAAAGAAAAATTATTGTTTATTTTCCTATGACTAATTGCAATTGCATTCAAAGAGGTGGACCCTGTATGGTGACGGTTATAAGGCATCATGGAAGAATATTCCTCTTGGTTTTCCAACTTTTTGAGTGGGGACCACTTTGGTGTGCATTCCCTTGAATGTTATTTGCATGTTTTACATGCTCTTGAATAGTTGGGCACCTAGGTTTGCATGTTGGTGCATGTTCTTGCAAGAAGCTTGTTGGTGTAAATAAAGTCTTGTACCTAGTTCATTCATTACTAGGGGACTTATTTACACATGTTAAGTTTACTTCTGGTCCTAGGAAGAATTATTTCTAGAAGGTGTTAATTGTCATTAGTTGTTATCTTATCTTTTGACTTGTAACATATGTGAACCTAGGAAAGTGTGATTAGTTGTCTCATGTCATATGATTAAGATACTTGCATAATCCTATGACATCTTGTATCTCACCTTGGCTATATAACCAAGGGGTCTCTCATTGTACACATCAAAAAATTATATTATTGAATCATATTGATAAGAATACAATTTATTCTTGTCACATTCATATTCTCTCTTTTTGTGCTTTCCATTTGGTCTCAAGATCTTGGCAGCCTAGCTAATTCTAACATGGTAGCATGAATCATGATTCAGCTCGAAGACATTTGACTACTTGAACTTGGGAGTTCTCACATCATATCCAATTCTTGAGTCATGCATTTCATCTCCTCCATCTACTATTGTAGTTGGTGATCCTTGTGATTCCACAATAACTTTGGGTTCCTTGTGATTCAGTGTAGCAGGGCATGCATAGTCTTTTAGATTTGGCTACTTGTGATGACTTCTTGACAGGTATTTCAAACTTATTTATGGAGTCTCATTTTTCAGATTTGGGTGACATCATTGATGACATTCATCTTCTCTTTGATGGGGATCCTCCTTCTTCAGTTGTTGCGAGGGAACACCTTGACCCTCTTGTTCAATCTCTACATGATCATTCTTTGTAGTTTGACATGACCGTAGATACTTTTGGATAAAATTTGGAGGAGGCTTCTTTGTCTTTAGAAGGGATATCCCTATCTTTGGTTCATGTTCTACATTCATCTCTACTATATGTTGGATTGTCCTCTTCAACAGTGTGGCCTAGAATGCTTGTTTGGAGTGTGTCAAATTTCAACATCGACATGGAGACACATGAGCATGCTTCATAGACACCATCACACATCATCCATATTCCTGACATCCTACATACATCAATGGTTTTGTTTCTTCCTAAAGGGAGGAACGTTGTTCAACGAGATTGGATCATCTTCAACATTCAATGTTGACCTTCTACCATCATTGCAAGAGACTCAACATTGAGGGTGGGCTGTCTTGTCTCTCTTCCGCTTCTCTCTTATGGGGGCTATTTTTCCTCACATGGGGTTTTTACCTTCTCATTCTTCATTGAGAGCATTTCATTTTTTTATCTCTCTTTTGGAGACCTAAGTTTTGTCCCACTGGGTTTTCTCCTTTTTTCCATTTGTGAGAGATTTCATTTATATTTGTACATGGGTACCTGACCTCGTAGTTAGGACCCATCTTTGCATATTTGTGTCATTTGTATAATAATTTTTCTACTACCTAAGTTTCACTTAAGGGAGGGGTGTTGGTGTAAATAAAGATGCACTTTATTACATTTTTGGAGAGGATTTTTGTCCCAAAAATATGCAAAAATGGGTCTTGACTAAGTTGCACTTTTGGAGAGGAGTTTTGTCCCACTAGGTTTTCTCCTTTTCTCCATTTGTGAGAGATTTCATTTGTATTTGTACATGGGTAGCTAACATGGCCTTGTAGTTGGGACCCATCTTTGCATATTTGTGTCATTTGCACAATAATTTGCTACTACCTAAGTTGCACTTAAGGGGGGTGTTGGTTTAAATAAAGTCTTGTACCTAGTTCATTCATTAGTAGGGCACTTATTTACACATGTTAACTCTACTTAGGTCCTAGGAAGGAATCTTTCTAGAAGGTGTTAGTTGCCATTAGTTGTTATCTTATCTTTTGACTTGTAACACATGTGAACCTAGGTAAGTGTGATTAGTTGTCTCATGTCATATGATTAAGACACTTTCCATAATCCTATGACATCTTGTATCTCACCTTGGCTATATAACCAATGGGTCTCTCATTGTACACATCAAAACATCATATCATTTTAAATCATATTGATAAAAATACAGTTTATTCTTGTCACATTGATACTCTCTTCTTGTGCTTTCCATTTGGTCTCAAGATTTTGGAAGCCATAGACAATTCTAACAAAGCCATTGGAGCTGTTGGAGAGTTATGGAGCACTCAGGATTGACCAATTTTGATTGGCTATGGGTTAGGCGCCCATGTGAAGGCCATGCAATTATTTAATACTTTATGTGTACCATGTTCATGGGATGTCCACTAAGGAGGTGTGGGTTTTTTCTAGGTGGTTTTTCTTGTTGTTTTGGGATACCATTTATGGTATTCTCTCCCACAAAATTCTATATATGGGTATGTGCAGGATCATCATGGAAAAAATAGGCCCTTAAGTGGCAAAAAATTAAGAAAAATCAGAGTTAGGTAACTTGACGTAAAAATTTGAATAAGTTATCTATATTATTTCAAAAATATGTAAGAATAGAATTTGTAGCAAATTGAATGTAGTTTCTAAACTACTAGGTTTA
>VDFB02100967.1:0-22153 GCA_007258455.2 Sequoia sempervirens
AAACAAGGTCAATGCCAGCGTCGAGGAAGAGTTTGGAGTAGTGAAAAAAAGGTCAATGCCAACACCGAGGAAGAGTTTGGAGTTAAAACAAGGTCAATACGAGTGTCGACGAAGAGTTTGGAGCAGTGAAAACAAGGTCAATATCAGCACCGAGGAAGAGTTTCGAGGAGTGAAAACAAGGCCAATACCAACGCCGAGGAAGAGTTTGGAGATAAAACAAGGTCAATACCAGCACCGACGAAGAGTTTGGAGTGAAAACAAGGTCAATATCAACGTCGAGGAAGAGTTTGGAGGAGTGAAAATAAGGTCTATACCAACACCGAGAACAAGGGGCAATGAGTACTATAAGTTTGGCACCCCCATTCTCTTTAACTTTCAATTTTCATGCCTAGTTTCCAAAGATCTTCTCGTACATTGGCACCCCAATTCTCGTAAAATGGTATAAGATAAGACAAAAAAAATAAAATAGCTTAGTTTTTCACATTTTTATCCACCAGCCTTAGGTCTTGGCAAAAATCCCATAATCTACCCACATTTTGGTTGAGGTCTAGGATTTCATCGCATGAGTCTGAAGCAATTGTAGACTTAGCCCAAGTATATGCTAGGCTAAGGTAGATCTAATGAATGGAAATAGAGGCATACAATTCTTCTTTAATACCTCCACCACAAACATATGCAAGGTGTTGGTTGTTTTTACGGTAAGCAAGTTGATTTTCTAATCTACCTATGGAATTGCCAATTCCAATAAAGGCCAGCTCGAAGGACTACGACCAACTGACGAGGATTTGAAAGACCTCCTACACTTTGGGCTCTACAAGACCGGAAAGGGTGATCCCTTAATGCGTTTACAACTTCTGCACCATCATCATAAACACCATTAACAAAAACAGATAATCTCATTGAATAGCTCAACATAATAGGATAATATCGAACAGAATTGGTTGTTTATCAATAATATCAACTATTTGGAGCATGAGATAACTACAACAACATTTCACAGTATAAGATAGTCATTGATTTGCAATTTGTAGCAAGCTCTAGGTAAAGGAAAATAAATATTAAATCATACGAATAAGTACAACTTAGATCAATGCCATATATCCATTGGAGGAGTCAAATTTATAAGCATCTAAGGGTTTATGACAGATTTAACACATAATATATAAGATCCTTCATAACATTGCTTTACAATCTCATCAATATGTGTTCTAAACCAATACTACTTATCAAATCCTTATACATAACATATGCACCTACAATCCCATTTAAGTATTTTAATTAATTCCTTGAATTAAACCTAAAAAAAGAATCATACACACCACAACAGTGAGATGAATGAAACAACCCTTGATCATTTTATTCAAAATTCAGATATGCTTGTACAATGGAGACACATGAGTTTGAATTAATCATATCAATTCAAATGCCAGTACTGTCATAAAACATGTCAAATCCCCATGAATTCAAAACCTACTATAGAATGACTCAAAACCTAAATTGCATTTTCCCTAAAACCATTAGACTTTACAATTTTCTTTACAACTTCATCTAGATTCGACCAAAAATATCTAACTTGCTAACCCATACTTCTAGCCTTGAAATCCTTCTTATAGAAAAAGAAGGAGCAAACAAGCATCGGGATAAAAAGCACACGTGTCACTAGCCAATTGGACCGCCTTTGATATTCCAAAATTTTTTTACAACAACAATCTACCCAGAGAATCTTCTTGTTCATCATGCCCACTGAGAATGGTTGATGCAGCAACAAAAAACTTCAAGAATTTTGTGCCTAGATTGTCACCAAAATAAAAACTGGAATCTATTGTAACTGCAACAGCTGATTTGTCAATAATAGCAGCCCTCATGCCGGAGTCTTCCCTGGAGTTCAAAAATGTGCATTTGCCATTTCAGTACTCTTCATCAGTTGGCCAATCAAATTGATCCGCCTCATTTCCACCTGGCCTATAAGGTTTATGCCAATTTGCCACCCTAGAATTCGCTTCTCTTTCAAAGACTCAAGGAATGAAATTTGGTGCTAATGATTTTGTCCACATCTGACTCACTTGACAAATCATAATCTAAGACACCCTATTTTTGGGGTTTTGTGTTTTGAAACATATGATATAAAGTGGCTCTTACACTTTTTGTGATTATTGTAGCTTGTGTAAGAGGCCCCATGGATACTGTTGTAATTGTAGGATGCATGAATGGGGTGTAGGATGAGAAATAAAGAAGGTATAGCTGTGTCCTCAATAGTTTTGTGAAGAAAAGCATGTGAAATGAGAGGTTCAAGCCTAGATTTCAACAAAACATGTATAGGAGATCTGATTTTATGAATTTTTATCCATGTGCAAACCTAATGGGTTGTTTCTGAACACTGAATATAAATGATATACATACACACACACACACACATACATATATATATGTGTATGTATGTATGTATGTATGTATATGTATGTGTATTTTAAATGTAAATGTAAATGTAATTGTGGATGCTCTCCTAGAACAATAAATGCAACATATCATTAAAAGAAATCTATATCTATGTATATAAATGTGTATTTCTAAATAGAAAGTGTAAATGCAAAGAGCATATGGTTTTGTAGTGTTATAGATACAACATATCCATAAATTAATGTAATTGAAATTCTAAAGTCTTCAACACATATAATATGAAATCGATCAAACTATTAAACTACACGAGAAATAAATGAAAACAATAAATGCATATGTATGTGTATTTGTAAGTGTAGGTGTAAAATGAATAAGAATAATGAAAATTATAAAAGAATACAAGGAAAGGTCTCCTCCCTTCTTGGTAGTGATAACCTCCTCCACACACAATCCTTAAAAATTATGAATAGAGGAATATAATCTTTGAAGAACTCAAAGTTGATTCTCTCCTACCTAATGCAATTAGTCATTTTATCCTTACAAACATTTATAGTGATTACTAGAGGCACATTGACCAATTCTTCATAATAGAAGAATTTGATCATACTTTTCCAATGATGGCATTATGAGAAAACCTTAGGTTAAATAAATAATTTCTAGCTAAGTTCTTTAAATCATGTCCAACCTTATAAGACAAGACCATTGCTATGTGTACCTGGATACCATGGAGAAAGGCTAGTCTTTGGGCTCTTTCATCAATCATCCTACCTTAAAACATACCAAAAATCTCCTAGCAATTAGACATAGGAAGATTTAATATGACTTTAAAAAAAATTATTGTCAAAGTGTAAACTTATGATAACTTAACCAGGCCTAGTACACACTCCCTCCCGGTTAACCACTTAGACATATGGAAATTAAATATAAATTTGCTGCTATTTTTAGTCATGTAGGTGTCTAATAAACCACTTGGTGGTGTTTCCCTTCAAGTTTATTTACTTGAATTAAGAGAAAAAAGTCCTTTGATTACAATTAGAGAATACATTTGGGAGCCTTGGTTTATTATGGCGGTGGACCATAGTCACATTTAACACTTGTTACAAAGTTTGGGAGTTAAAATGTTAAGTAGATTTGATTTGTGATGGACACATTTGGACAGTAGTAACAATAGTTTGCAATCTATCAAGACTTGATTACCTTATAACCTATGAAATTCTAGCAATGAAATGATAGATTAATCATAATATCGCCTTGGGATCACATCACCATGAAAAACCTTCATCCAACATCCTTATGAGTGTAGGTACCACCAAATAGGTATTTGTTAGATCTGTCTTCCTCGAGTGAGGGAAATTTAGGAAGAGAAGAGGAAAGCGAGACATGTAGTATGTCTAAAAGAGGGAGATCAACTAGAGGTCAAAAGATTAGAAGAAAATTCCGTAAACGCATGGAATTTTTTCTTGTTGAAGGAGGGTCATGTTCTTATGATGATGAGAGCATAGGCAACGTCGAGGTGCCCTTGAGGTACAAACATCTACGGAAACAATGGATACCCAAGGAAATTCCTCCAATAAACATCAATTTTTGTGTCAACGAGAGGATATATTGCATAGCACCATCGTCATTACATGGTTTGGGCCTATTTTGCATGGACGACATAAAGGTTTGTTACGAAAAAGCTACTAAATTGATGGAGTATGTTGGACCCTATTATAGTTACAAAGATTGGATGCAACTAGTTCAATATACATGAAGTATGCATAGGTATGCACTGTCAGCAAATTATATACAACTAAAAGATAAGGATCAAAATAAAGGAGTGGCTATGTACATTGACGAAAGGCCAAAAGCATCAGGGAATATTGTAGGGTTTATAAATAGTACATGACTTGGGTCAACAAATAAGCAACCCAATTGCATATTCGAGGCGTGTGAGGGAAACCGTGTATTCGTATGTGTGATAAAATCAATAACTGCAGGGGAAGAGTTGCTAATCAATTACAATTTGAATCACTTAGTTACAAACACAGTTACTATGGGGGTGGTACGTACTATCTACCATTTTACCCAACCTCCAATTAATGACTCCAATATACCATTTTATTCTTTTTCTTTCATAAGTCTATTGGTTTCATTTCGGTAATGTTTTTTTATATTTAATTTTTGTCATAGGGGGACATTGATCATACAGAGAAGGCTTTGGCCCAAAGCACAAATCCTGATGTATCTTTAGGTGCTTCTACCGAATAGGTTTACCTCATTGTAATTATACAAATTAGATACGAGCAAAATTTTTTATTATTATGTTTTTTTCATAAGTTTTTTGGGTTAATTTCAATAATGTTTTTAGTATTCTTGTTGCAGTCGACTGATCGAGGAAAGGCACCAGCAGTAGAGGAGGGCATCCATAGTGAGGTGCAGTCAATATTTTGCAATGATGGCATTGCTTATTCAACAAACCCTCTCGATACAATAAAGAAGCTCCAAAAAAAATGCAATGAAGAAATGACTATGTTGATGTTCATAGTGCCTCAAACAGATGAGATAAGAGAGAGGGTTAAAGTATTGACTGAGAGATTAAAAAACTTGCAAGTAAGTTATCATGAGATCTTTAATTATAACATAAGTTCATTCATGGTTTTATAGTTTGTACTCTTTTATGTCATGAACTAAAATATGTGTTTTTTTTATAGGTTTATTTTCCTCCTCATGATGCTCCTGGCCATGATCAGGTTATTGAAAGTGTTGCACGAGGAGTAAGGGTTGGTACAAGTGTCCATCCTGATCTTCCTTCGCATACATCACATTATCTGACCCCATCATCCATGCCTATATTGTCGTCTGAAATGTCGGCAACACATACCATGTAGACATCTGTTAATGCACCTTCTGGCAGTGAACACATACCAGAACATGCATCAGGACATGTACCTAGGGATGCAGAGGCCACTAGTACTGGTGATGTTTTAGCAGCATTTCCTGGATCTTCTTGTAGTACTAGTACGGGAACATTGCCAGTCACACTTGTGGTGATTGAGGATTTCATTCCCATAAAGATGGAGAAGGTCCCAGGTACTTTAAAATGTTTTAATTATTATTCTATATAATCCAATTGAAATTTACTTATTGATCACTCTTTTTAGACTATTGATCCCATGATCATTTTGCAGGAAATGATGTTTTTAATAAAAATCTAAGTGATATTACATTGGAGCTCTTCGGGCCCGCCAAATGTACACGGTGAAATTCCCAAAATCAAGATTTAAAAGACGAGCTCATTAACCATTTAGTTGTGACGTTCAATGATAAAATATTCAACTGAACCAAGGTCCTTAAGAAAGCTGGTACCCATCTAAAGTATGTGAGGGACCAATATAGGTCAGATTTAGAGAAGAATAAAAAGTACGAGCATCCCCCCATGATTTCAGAGAGGGAGTGGAAGGACCTAGTGTCCAATGGAAAGGAGAAGGCTGAAAATAAAAAATGAAAGACACCACTGGGCCAAGGAGGGTAGGTGATATAGAAACATAAATCTACAAAAAATCCCGATTAATCGTGATTTTTAAAAAATCTGCAGGCTGGATGATTTTTTCCCTGATTTCTTGAAAAAATCATTGAATTTTTGGTCAATGATTTTTTTTCGTTTCAAACTGCAAAATTTGCAAAAAAAAGGTGAATAAAATTGAGCTGATTTTTCACATAAAAAAACTCGCGGAGACTTCATGGCTTGTTGCTTACTATTATGCTTTGATAGATTTTTTCCAAGCATCCATAGCTTATTTTAGAAAGCACTGTTTTAGGCTTTTAGCCATAGCAACAAAGCCCGATAGATAGTTTGATAAAATGCTTTGGTAGACATGTATGAAAAATACGATTAGCATAGACAAAATGATGAACTACTTGAAAAATGCCTAAAGGAAATGTAGTCTCATGGCGATGGAATGCCATGACAATCCATAGCAATTTTCTTGTCATGGCATTCATCATGGCATTCCATCACCATGAGACTACATTTCTTTAAGACATTTCAAATTTCATTCACTGCCTTGTCTATGTTATTGCTTACTATTATGCTTTGGCAGATTTTTTCCAAGCATCCATAGCTTGTTCGAAAGCACCTGTTTGAGGTTTTTACTTTTTAGCCATAGCATGAAGGCGTTGAACTATTTGATAAAATGCTTTGGTAGACATGTAAGAAAAATGTGGTAGCATAGAAAAGGTAGTGAACTATTTGAAAAAATGCTTCAAAAAAATGTGGTCTCATGGTGATGGAATTCCATAACAAATGCCATGGCATTCCATCACCATGAGACCACATTTCTTTGAGGCATTTTTTGAAATAGTTCACTTCCTTGTCTATGCTATTGCTTACTATTATGCTTTGAAAGATTTTTTCCAAGGATCCATAACTTGTTCAAAGCACCTATTTTAGGCTTTTAGCCATAGCAGCAAAGGCGATGAACTGTTTGATAAAATGCTTTGGTAGACATGTATGAAAAATGTGGTAGCATAATAACTGTCACCATCGATATTTATCAGGGTTGTAGTATGTTTTTGTGCAATGTAATCAGCGATATGAATATAACCAACAAAAATCTATTTTCTATAATTCATGGATTGAACTTTGTATTTTATTTGCTCTCAATGTATGTATGTTATGGAAATGCCATTAATTTTTTTTTTTTAAAGTAGTTTCTGACCGTTTTTCTTTAAATTTTTATGTTTTTTTGTAAATCCGATTTTTTCCCGATCTTTTCCTATTTTTTCCCAATTTTTTCAAAAAATCCTGAACTTTTGGTTTGCCGATTTTTTCCCCAAACGATTAATGTTGCTATGTGTGATACTATCAACAATGTAATTATATATTGATTACTCTTTCTTTTTACATAATCTAATGTATTTCAAACTTTTCATAGGCTGCCCGGCACATCAAAGGCAACAAAGGCAAGACTAGAAAAGCACGGGCAACACAAACTTGGCTCTGGTGATTATATGAAATTAGCCGCATGAATTGTAAGTATCAATAAATGAAATATTGCATCCAAATTATAATAAATTGAAAACAATTTTGGTTTTATCACACCATAGAAGCAAAATTCATGATCTTATGCAAAAATGTAGGGCTCTGAATTCAATAGAGTTCCCACGAAGAGGACCTGAAGATTGCCTTCCAGCAAGGCTATGGAGCCATGGCTAAACGCCTAAGAGTCTTGACTGGGCAAACACAGTTTTCCATTGCATCGACACGCAGGTAAATAAACTCAATAAAGTTTATTTAACATTGAATACTTGTGCAATCTATTCAATATTAATTTCCACCATAAAGTAATTAAATGCCTATTTGTTTTAAACATTCAAGCAATGATAATACTACACATGACATTGGAATGTAGCCTGGTGAGGGTGGAGCACAACGTGCAGATGAAGGTCATGGTGTGCATCTCGGTACTTTAGAGCATGTAGAGTGTGATCAACATGTTGAGCATGATTAGGCTAGAGAAGATCAGGAATATGATGTGGCCCCATTAGGTAAAGAGGACCACTCTAAATTTCTTTTAAACATATTTAATTGCAATCAGTGTATTAATTAATGTAACCTTTCGTGTTTCAACTTTAGAGCATGTAGAGTGTGATCAACGTGTTGAGCATGGTCAGGCTAGAGAAGATCAAGAACATGATGTGGCTCCATCAAGTAAAGAGGACCACCCTCATATTCTCTTAAACATATTTAATTTCAATTGGTGTATTAATTAATGTAACCTTTCGTGTTTCAACTGTAGATTAGGATTTAGAGGGTGTTCAACATGTTGAGCATGAGTCTATAAAAAAAGTTCAGGAACATGATGTGGACCCATCAGGTAAAGAGAATCACTCTAATGTTCTTTTAATTAATGAAATACTTGTAACAATAATAATAAAACATATCAGTTTAATATTTCTTTCTTATTGCAACAGACCCCCCTTGCAGCGGTGTCCACATCATGAGTAGACGACTAGGCATACATTAAGATCACAAGTAGAGGGTAGAACAACTAAAGTGGGGATAGATATTGATTTAGAAAACGATACTCCACTTCAGCTTTATGTAGCTTTAAAAAAGAAAAAAGAAAAAAAAAGTGATTGTAATCATATCATGACAACCATATTTTTGATAATATGTAAAAACTAAAAGAATGAATATACTATGTTAATGAATGAATGTGAAAATGTTAATTAATGAATGTTATATGTTATTAATGGATGAATGAATGTTATATGTTATTAATGGATGAATGAATGAATGTTATATGTTATTAATGGATGAATGAATGATTAATGTTATATGATTGGGTATGGGGAATTGAGAATGATGTGAGTGATCTATTTAGGATCTAGGACAATTGCTTATAGAATGCTTAACGATTACTTGAATACTTTAAAGAATTCAAAACTTCATAAACGAAATATCGTGATGAAACTTTTAAAATAAACTTAACATATAATAATGTTGAAAGCTGAAAGAAAGAGAGAAGAAATAGAGAGACGAAACCACAATTGATAACAGAGTTCATCCGTTTGGACTACGTCTCCGGGTCCCTCTCCAATGGAGGACCGATCCGATTAGCTCCAAAAAATTAGAATTACAATTGTGACATCATCATTCCCTTCAAGCACACCGATATTATAGCATAACTTTGATGTACAGGAACAAATTACAATCTTCTCTTGAGCATAGTCTCTTTCTGCATCAACTGACTTCAACATCCCAACTCTCACCTAAACCCCTCCTTTTATACATAAAATAAACCCAACCATCCTAACCACATGATATCTCCTTAGTGATTTTGTACAAGTTGATTTTTTTTCCCATAACCCCTTTTGGCATTTGGTTAGGTGGGTTTAGTTTGTTTTGGCTTTAATAAGCCATTTGTTATATTTTCGGCCTCAAATCTTTAGTAAAAGCAACGAGCTCCACATAGTCTATAACGGGCATCGGTGGTCTAACGACTCGTACTACTTTTAGCCCACACGAGGTCGGGGGTTCAAAACCTCCGCCGGCTATTTCATAACAAATAACCAAATCATCAAACAATAAAACTAAACAGCTCCACATGCATATTTGATGGCTATATTTGGTGCAACAGTTACCGGCAGTTCCAAAAAATTGGAGGTTGTGGGTTCGAAACACAACAAAATTTTGTTAAAACAAACTCATCCACTGACCGAAGGAGAGCAAGTACACAGTACCATGTGTCAAACTGTTATTCACCAGAACCTGCCACTATGTCTGTTGACGAAGACAATCCATACACTGACTGGACCACTAACAAAGCCGATGACATGTGCTAACTGGACTGCCACCTGTGATGCCCGTACTGTACGGTTGGACACGTGTCGCACTATGATTGGTCTATACAATCTGACTCAGCTACCACATGTTTCACGCCGATTGGTCCACTTGGCTTCCATACTGTACGGACTGACACATCAGCATGATGACGTCATCATATGTACCCTAAAGTCAACCAAACTTTGACTGCTTGTAACTAGAGCATACGATGTCAGATTTCGATGAAACGAGCGTTGCTGGAATTGTCTCAACGAGCCCTTTGATTTGATGCCACTTTCATCAATTTTTGAGATGATCATTTTTTTCACCTTCTGGATGACCCTAATGGCAGTTTGACTAGAAGTTTGACCGGTCGTAACTTGCACAAATGGACTCCTTTTTGCTCCGTTCGAGTTGCATTGGAATCAGGACGTCGAACTCTTTCTGATGGTGCTGAATTCTAGAGTATTGGAGACACTTCAAATTTCACTAAAAAATGTCCCTCGGATTAGGTCTCCCCACTGGAGAGCTTTTGGACCTCCGAAAGCTTGATTAATTGGAAAGTAAGTGAGGGTAAAGTTCCCTCACTTTACCAATCTCCATCCATCTTGCTTTTCTTGGATGCATCCCCTCCAGGCCCACTCTGAGGTACTCAACATCTCCTCTTCGTGAAGTTCTGACATTCCTATTGAGAATAGCATCTTCTGGCAACTCTGACATGTACTTTGGAGAAAGGTCATCAACTGATGGAACTTGAATGTCTGTGACTTCATCTAGGATCATTGGAGGCTCATACAGTTTCAAATTCTCAACATTGACAACTGAGTAAATATGCATGTATGGAGGAAGATTGAGGCGGAAGGCATTAGTACCAATCTTCTCAAGGATCTCAAAAGGACCATACCTAATTGGCTTAAGCCTTTTACCTTCACCTTGCATCCTTTCCTTATTGATGTGTAACCAAACTTGGTCTCCAACCTGAAAATGATGATCAATGCGATGCTTGTCATGGGGAACCTTGTATTTTGCTTGGCTCTGTTCCAACCATGCTTCCACTACCTGATGAATTGCTTGGACTTTCTGGATGAACTTCAAAGCCTTCTCTACATCATGGCATCCATCTTCAACATCATCTTTCCCAAAAGCAAAATCCATTAGTGTCTTGGGCACATAACCAAAGCATGTCTCAAAAGGAGACCTCTTAGTAGAAGAGTGTGCTACATGGTTGTAGGCATGCTGCACATAATGAAGACTCTCATCCCACAACTTAGGATGCTTACTGCAGTAACCTCTGAGTAGATGCACAATTGTCCTATTTACAACCTCTGTCTGTCTGTCGGTCTGTGGATGGAAGGCTGTACTCTTCTTCAGTCTGGTGTCCATGAGTCCCCACAAAGCTGACCAAAATTCCCCCAAGAATCGAGAATCTCGATCCAATACAATAGAAGTAGGTAACCCAAAATGAACCCATACAAATTGAAAGTACAACTGAGCTGTCAGTTCAGCAGTGACCTATTCCTTACAAGGCATCAAAATACACATTTTTCTGAACTGATCAACTACTACTTACAAATAATCATGTCCCTTCCTAGATATAGGTAACCCCCCAACAAAGTCCATTGACACACTTTCCCATGGATGAGAAGGTACAGGTAGAGGTGTGTACAAACCCAATTTCCTATTACTAGGCTTACTAGTTGCACACATAACACAACCTCTAATATACTTAGTTACAGTCTCTTGCATACAGGGCCAATAACAATATTTTTGCGGCTGAGTCAATGTTTTGTTTACCCCAAAGTGTCCTATAATCAACGAGGTATGTGCTTCTCTAATAACCTGTGCTTGTTCATCCCTTGGAACACATAATTTACCCAAGTGATATAACAGTTTATCCTGCACATAATAATCTTTCTCTTCTACATGTTTACCTTTCATTAAAGCAGCATAGATATCCTTAAAGTTCTCATCATTAGCATATTGTTCCTGAAAACTTTCATGAACCATAGAACTATTCTGAAGTATTATCAAAGCATTCATCATAGGAGGCCTAAAGAGCATGTCTGCTACTTTGTTATGGGTACCTTTCTTATACTTAATAACCAAATGAAACTATTGCAAAAAACCCATCCACCGAAAGTGCCTACTTTGTTGCAGTTTAGATTGTGAGTGCAAATAATGAAGTGGCTGGTGATTAGTGTGGATTACAGTTTCTTTCCCCATTATGTAATGTTTCCATTTCTTAACACGCTGAACTAAAGCATAAAGTTCTTTATCATAAGTGGGATAGTTACTTACTGCTCCTGAAAAAGTTTTAGAGTGGTAACAAACTGGTTTACCTCCTTGCATGAGTACTGCTCCCATGGAAAATCCACTCGCATCTGTCTCGATCTCAAATGGTTGATGTAGATATGGTAAGGCCAAAACTAGTGCGGTGCTCAACTTTCCCTTCAAAGTGTCAAAAGCCTTCTACTGTGGACCTCCCCATTGAAAAGTTGCTCTCGTACTGGTTAATGCATGCAATGGTGATGCTATATAAGAGAAATTTTCAATAAACTTTCTCCAGTACTGAACTGCACCTAGGAAACTTCTGACCTCTGTAACTGTACTTGGCTTAGGCCAGTTTACAATAGCTTTGACCTTCGCAGGGTCTACTTTCAATTGACTACCCCCTACGACATAGCCTAAGTACACTAAGGATGTCTTAGCAAATTCACATTTATACATCTTTACATACAATTTTTCTTTTCTCAATACATCAAAGACTTTCGTTACATGACTTACATGATCTTCCCAAATTTGACTGAATACAAGAATATCATCTAGATAGACTATGACAAAATCATCAATAAAAGGATGAAAGACATCATTCATGACTCTCATAAAGGTAGTTGGTGCATTACAAATCCCAAAAGGCATAACCAACCACTCAAATAGTCCTTGTTTTGTCTTAAATGCAGTCTTCCAAATGTCATCTTCTGCAATTCTTATTTGACGATAACCACTTCGCAAATCTAACTTATTGAAATAAACTGCATGTTTTAACTGATCAAGTAAATCATCAATTCTAGGAAGAGGATACATGTTCTTTACCGTTATCTTGTTCAAGTCACGGTAGTCGATGCACATCCTCCAAGTTCCATCTCTCTTTGGAACCAAGACAATTGGAGAACCACAAGGAGATGTACTAGGACGAATAACTCCTTTTTCCACCAACTCTTGAACCTGCTTTTTAATTTCCTCATTCTGCATAACTGATAAACGGTACATGCCAATATTAGGAAGTGGCACATCCTGTTGTAATTGGATTTCATGTTGTATCTCTCTCTTGGGTGGTAACCCCTTCAGTTCCTGAAACAAGTCATCATAAGCAGAAATAATTTTGACCATTTTAGTTTTATGTTTTGGGTCACACCCCTTGAAGGCCTCAAATTTATCATCTTCTTTGGCTTTTACAAGCATTAATATAAAGTTCTTACTTGAGTTGACCAACCTCTTCATTTGACAAGCATTAACTAGTGTAAGATTAGTCTTCACCTTATGTGCCCGTACAATGTATTCTACCCCATCTTTAAAAAGATGATACTTATTCTCCCCCCTATAAAAGATTGCTTTTCTATCATAAAGATAAGGACTTCCCAACACAAGCCTACAAATATCCAAAGGAACTACATCTACTTCTACCTCATCAACAAAGTTTGCAGTGATAGCAAATCTCAATTTACACTTTTTAGTTACTTGTAATTGTGCATCATTGCAAACCCATCCAAGTGGATATGGCTTTGGATGAGGTGTTGTAGCCAAATTAAGTTTCTTTACAACTTCCTCAGATATTAAGTTGACTTGGGAACCCGTATCAAACAATGTATCAACCTTAGTGTGTTTTGTTACAACACGAATGTGAAGCAATTCATTTCTTTGCTTATCAACCTTAGGAGAAGATTCTTTACTTGTACTTGCACTGGCATTAGAAAAACTTGCATCAGAAGAGAGAGATATACCTTTCCCTTTACCTTGGATTCCAGTAGCAACAATCTTTGTCTCATCTCCGGAGTCAGAACCAAGATCCTGTTGAATCACTGCAGTAGTCTTCTGCTTGCCTTTATTACCTCCATATCTTTTCGGCCTCAACTTAGGATGAAGCTTCCAACATCTTGAATCATCATGCCCCTCTTCCTTACAATGGGAGCACGTGGGTTTCTCACCCTCTTTCTTAGCTGTAGCTGTCTTCTTCCCTTTGCCTTTATCTTTGTCTTTTTCTTTCCCTTTAGACTTACCCTCGAACTTAGATGGCTTCTTGGAAAATTTATCACTAAAAGTGTTCTTACCCCTTCACTCTAAATGAGTAGCTTGCATAGACACCTCGTCTAGATTGTTGGGACTCAACATCAAAATAGTGTGCCTAAGGTAAGAATGCAAACCACCTATGTACTTAAGTAATGTGTCTTGGGTATACAAGGGAACATTTAAAGCAATAGCCCATTTTCTAAACTCATGAGTATAATCCTAGACAGACTGCCCCTTACCTTGCCTAAAGGTTTGCCAATTCATGGTTAACTGTTGCATGTAACCTAAAGGATAGAATTGTTTTCTAAGGGCAGCAACAAACTCCATCCAAGACATATTAACTTGACCATGGCGAGCAATTTCTTCTCGAGTCTTACTCTCCCACCAGGTGAGAGCTATACCTCCCAACCAGAGAGTAGCTAACTGGATCCTAGAAGCATCTTCTACTAGGCCTTGAATCCTACAGTACACTTCTACTTGTTGGACCCAATCATCTAACTTCTCAGCATTTAACTCCCCACAGTATTTAGGTAACTCAAATTTTACATCTAGCTTAATAACAGGTTTAGATTTTCTCTTAAATGGATTTACATTAGAAGAAGGAGAAGGAGAAGGAGGAGAAGGGGGAGGAGAAGAAGAGGGAGAAGATGGAGGAGAAGGAGTCTATGGAGCTTTCTCCTCTATGTCTTTCTGACCTTCCTGCTTCTTGTGCTTTGAAGAACCTCCCTTTTCACACTTCTTTTCTACATAAAGTTTGTCCACCATCGCCTTCATGTCTAGAAATAGCTTCTGGAAATCCTTGTCACTGAGCTCTGAACTTTGTCCACCTTCTTTTCCTTCCATCTGTGATGATCGATTAGCTCTTCATCTTCCGATCTCAGGATTATATTCTTCAAGTTCTCCTTCGCCTCGTTGAAACTTGGATCTTGTTAGCATTCAATTTCTGCAATACTAGCCACACACAAAGCTTTGATACCAACTTGATATATTTAGGATCTAGGACAATTGCTTATAGAATGCTTAAAGATTACTTGAATACTTTAAAGAATTCAAAACTTCATAAACAAAATATCGTGATGAAACTTTTAAAATAAACTTAACATAATAACGTTGAAAGCTGAAAGAAAGAGAGAAGAAATAGAGAGACGAAACCACAATTGATAATGGAGTTCATCCATTTGGACTACGTCTCCGAGTCCCTCTCCAATGGAGGACCGATCCGATTAGCTCCAAAAAAATAGAATTACAATTGTGACAGCATCATTCCCTTCAAGCACATCGATATTACAACATAACTTCGACTTATAGAAACAAATTACAATCTTCTCTCGAGCATAGTCTCTTTTTGCATCAACTGACTTCAACATCCCAACTCTCACCTAAACCCCTCCTTTTATACATAAAATAAACCCAACCATCCTAACCACATGATATCTCCTTAGTGATTTCGTACAAGTTGATTTTTTTTTTCCCATAACCCCTTTTGGCATTTGGTTAGGTGGGTTTAGTTTGTTTTGGCTTTAATAATCCATTTGTTATATTTTCGGCCTCAAATCTTTAGTAAAAGCAACGAGCTCCACATAGTCTATAATGGGCATTGGTGGTCTAACAGCTCGTACTCCTTTTATCCCGCATGAGGTCGGGGGTTCAAAACCTCCGCTGGCCGTTTCATAACAAAAAACCAAATCGTCAAACAATAAAACTAAACAACTCCACATGCATATTTGACGGCTATATTTGGTGCAACGGTTATTGGCGGTTCCGGCAAATTGGAGGTTGTGGGTTCGAAACACAACAAAATTTTGTTAAAACAAACTCATCCGCCAGCCGAAGGAGAGAAAGTACACAGTGCCATGTGTCAAACTGTTATTCATCAGAACCTGCCAATGTGTCTGCTGACGAAGACAATCTGTACCCTGACTGGACCACTGACAAAGCCGATGATGCGTGCTGACTGGACTGCCACCTGTGATACCCGTACTGTACGGTTGGACACGTGTCATGCTATGATTGGTCTGTATGATCTAACTCAGCTACCATGTGTTTCATGCCGATTGGTCCACTTGGCTTCCATACTATACGGACTGACACATCAGCATGATGACGTCATCATATGTACCCTAAAGTCAACCGAAATTTGATTGCTTGTAACTCGAGCATACGATGTCGGATTTCGACGAAATGAGCATTGTTGGAATTGTCTCGACGAGCCCTTCAATTTGACGTTGCTTCCATTGATTTCTGAGATGATCTTTTTTCACCTTCTGGATGACCCCTGATGGCAGTTTGACTAGAAGTTTGACTAGCCGTAACTTGCACAAACAGACTCCTTTTCGCTCCGTTCGAGTTGCGTTGGAATCAGAACATCGAACTCTTTTTGATGGTGCTGAATTCTAGATTATTGGATATGCTTCAAATTTCACTAAAAAATGTCCCCCGGATCAGTGAGGGGGGGAGGGGCCAAATGAGCTTCCATCGTCATGTGGTTGGCCTTGTTAAGTAGAGAATATTAAACTATTCTCGAAAAAAAGAGAAGCTCAATAAGGTAATGCACTTTTAAATATAAGAAATGCATCGTTTGAAGCATCAAACCAATATGCAGTCTGTATGTATGATCGGTCATCAGTCTCTGCGATCGTACATTTCCACGAATATTTAAAAAAAAAAATTGCATTGCTTCATCGCGATTTTAATGAAACCCACTGACGAATCGCCGAAAAGGTTCGACGAAGTTGCTATAGGTGCAACGAAGGTTTCACTGTAACTCCTTACCCATTTCATCGCACTTTCGATGAACTTTTGGTGTTGTTTCAACAATACTACTAGCCCATTTCGTCACAATTTTGATGACCTTTTGGTGTTGTTTTGACGCTACTACTTGCCCATTTCGTCGCACTTTCAATGAACTTTTTATGTTGTTTCGATGCTACTACTTGCCCATTTCATCACACTTTTGATGAACGTTTGGTGTTGTTTTGACGATACTCCTTGCCCATTTCGTTGAAATGGTGATGAACGTCTAATGTTGTTTTGACACTACTTTCCCATTTCATCGAAATGGCGACAAACTTCTAGGGTAATTTTTCAGTGGATACACGAAGTTTTCGTCAATATTCTGACAAAAACCCGAGCCATTTTATGATGTTGATGACTGACGAATCTGCACTGTTATTTTGATGTTTAATTCGTCGTCGGCCTTTCGACTAAAAAATAGCGACAAAAATATTTTCATCATTTCGTCAATTGTCTAACAAAGATTTTTCGAATGACCGATGAACGTCTATCAGAAAATGGTGTCAAATTTAGTAGTGAGGGTGTCATCAAAGCTACAGCTATAAAGGGTGTCGCTAATGATCGAATATCTTGCAGATTTTTAGATAAAAGGCTTCCTCTGGTTATTGGACAGATTAGGGGGAAGGGTTTGGAACTTAAGGTAGTCATGAATGTCTTGCTACCAGGGAGAATTGGGACCAACAAACTCGCAAACCATCTCTGATTCCTGAATGTCATAGGCAAGGACCAACAGTTGCTCTATTAGGAATTCCAGATGAGGCATATTGCTTGGAATGTTGAGGAGAGAGCCTATTGTAGCCATGGCATATGCCACCTTATTCTGTGCTCTCGGAACTTGCTCAAAAGTCACCATGTGAGAATATGTCTGAAAGCTATCAACCATTCATTTGTAGGGCATTAGTTTCTCATCCTTAGTGTTGTAGTCATCATTAACTTGGTTGATGACTAACTGAGAATTCCCATAGACATGTAGTGCTCTAATTTTCCATTTTATCACCATTCTAAGTCCTGTGACTAGTGCCTCATATTTTGCCACGTTGTTTGTGCATGGAAAAGCTATGCGGAAGGATTTAGGAATGGAATCTTCTTGAGGGGTGATAAATAGGATTCATGCCCCCAAGCCATGATTAGTATGTGATCCATCAAAATAGAGTCTCCAAGGTGACTTAGGTACTGTATGGAATATTGACTCATCTAGGAAATCTGCCACTAAAGGGTGATCACTTTGTATAGGTGTGTCTGCCAGTTGTTCTGCTATGACTTGTCCTTTTATTACCTTTCTTTCTACATATTTAATATCATATTCGCTCCAAATCATTACCCATTTTTCTAGACGTCCTGGAAATAATGAACGACTCAATAGATATTTGAGGGGGTCAATTTTTGCTACCAACTGTGTCTCATGGCTCAACATATAATGTCTTAGCTTCTGAGCTGTAAAGACAACTGCTAGACAAGAACGTTCAATTGATGTGTAATTCAATTCATACCTGACTAGTGTCTGACTGATATAATATGTGGCCCTTTCTTTCTCGTCATGGTCGTTCTATGCTAGTAATTCCCCCAATGTTGATGTAGTGGCCGAGATGCATAGGATTAAAGGCTTTCCTTGAGTGGGAGGCATAAGAACTGGAAGTGATAGTAGGTAGTCCTTTATTTTCTGAAAGGATTCTTGGCATTTATCTATCCACACAAAGGGGATGCCTTTGCGTAGAAGATATTGGAATGGTTAACACTTGTCGGCCAATTGTGCTATGAAGCGTCAGATAGATTGCACCCTGCCTTGTAAGGTTCTAAGTTCACTGATTCCTCTGGAAGGAGGCATGTCCATGATGGATTTTACTTTTACTTGATTGACCTCAATGCCTCTTCGAGACACTATGTATCCCAAAATTTTTCTAGATGTTACACCAAAGACACATTTCTTAGGATTCAGTCAGACTTTGTATTTTTCCAGTCTTTTGAAAATTGTGTCTAATACCTTCAAATGGTCTTTTCTCATCACTGATTTAGCCAAAAGGTCATCCACGTAATCTTCCATTATCTTATGCATCATGTCATGAAATATTGTGGTCATAGCCCTCTGATACATGGTTCCTACATTTTTAAGACCAAATGGCATGACATTCCAATAGTATGTACCCCAAGGGCAAGTGAATGTTGTTTTATGTTGATCTTTGGGGGAAATATGAATCTGATTATATCCTGAAAAACCATCCATGAGGGACAACATCTTGTATCCTGTCGTGAGATCGACGATGATATCTATATTTGGTAGCAGAAAAACATCATTTGGACATGCCTTGTTTAAGTCTCTAAAATTTGTGCAGACTCAAATCATCCCATTTGGCTTTGTTATTGGCACCAGGTTAGATATCCATTCAGCATAATCAATAGACTGTATGAACCCAGTGTCTAGAAGTTTCTTCAACTCAGCCTTGACTAATAGAGCGACCTGAGGATGCATTTTGTGTAGCTTCTGTTTAACTAGTTTGGAATTTTGCAATAATGGTCGATGGTGGAGAACCAGTTCTGGGTCTAGTCCAGGCATGTCCGCATAGGACCATGTGAAGTTGATTTTACAGTCAACAAATAATTTGTGAAATTTTGGTTTCTCTTCTTCAGTCAAGGATGCAACAAAGAGGACCATTTTGGGATCTTTTATGGTTGATATGTTGTCTTCTATGGTGTCCTCTATGAGCATAGTTGATTTCTCTTGAGCTACGGGGAGAAAGTCCAATCCTCCATCTTTGGGTGCCTCAGAGAGGTTTTCACCCATAGATACGTCCTTTTTTTTTACTTTTTTGTCATCAGAAGGTTCCTTTCAGTTTTCATCTAAAGACGTTTCAGTTTTTGCTTTATTCTTATTTTTTAATTTTGTGACTGGAGGATGGAGCAGTCTCCCCAAAGTAAGCTAAATAATCTAGGTCAATGGAAAATTCAGCCTTGTGATCACCACTGGGTATGCCCTCACATAATCCCATAAACTCAACAATGGCCTCATCATTTTGAAAGGTGTCTAGGACTGGTAGGCCTTGTTGGTCCCAATCGATTAATTATGGATAGACTAGGGAAATGCCATCGTCAATGTTGGTGAATTGAGGGGAGGATGCAAAAAGCATGCAAATGGATTCAGAGACATTGAAGATGAAGTTGTCACCATCCAATTCCATGTCAGACTCGATCCAATATTCCCCTTCACTTGTTTCATATTTGTTTTCAAATTAGGGGATGAAGGAATCAGAGTCATGAATGTCAGTGTCATGTGGTAATTCAGATGGATTTGACTGAGGGTTATTAGATTCAGATGGTGGGGCTTGTATGTCATGGGGAAGGTAAATGTGACTATGACTATTTGGTGCCTAATTGATTTTAAATGTTTTCCAAAAAATTTGTTTAGAGGTAAGCTCCCCAATTTCAATGAACAAATCATCGAGGCAATAGTCACGTAAGGATCATTGGGAGCCAAATTCCCACTCTTGGGATTCGGTTTCAGTAAGGGATTCCTTGATAGCCTTGACACTTTTTGAAGCATGCACATGCTCACTCAAAAGTCCATTGGTATGTCGGTCATCATTGTCGGGCAATCCATACCCTAATCCAAGATACTTTGGTATTTTGAAAGATTCTATGGGCTCTCTTCATCGAGTTTTATTTTTCCCTAGGCCGCTAGTTCCATCGTAGCCCTTAGCCTTCATCATGTCATATCCCTTGCCATATTTCTTAACTGGTAATGGGGGTAGATCTGCCATTTCTTTATAGAGCCATCCTGTAATATTGACAATTTCCTTGTTACTCATGTCTCCTCATTTGATGAAAATTGTTTTTGGTGGAACTTTGAAAATTTCTTTGGGTTCCATTCTTAAACATGGCTGACCATAGACCTTTGGAGACTTGGGTATTGTTGTGATGCTATATGTCGTATGCAGTTTGAATTCTCCACAACCTAGGTCCTAGATCTTGACAGTGGGCTTAGCCTTAGGAAGTGTGTAAGATGGTGGCGTGGTGGAAGATGTGGATGGAATGGACATGGACGATGATGTGAGTGTGGATGGGTCTATGTACTTGGAAGAAGAAGAGCTAGGAGCTTCCTGGTTGATGGGCACTCGGTTTTAAGAAATACCCCTTAGGTTGGTACAATATTGAAAAGTGCTAAGGTCTCCATATATGGTGATTTATGTGTCGTCAAATGGGAATTTTAATTATTGGTGATATGTGGAGGGGACGGCCTTTAAGGCATGAATCCATGGGCGACCAAGCAAGATGTTGGAAGGTAATTATAGATCCAGGACCTAGCAAGTTGTGTCCACAATGACTGGTCCCACTTTGATAGGAAGAGAAATAACGCCTCTAGAAGAATGTTCCTTGTCATCATATGATTTTATGACTATGCTCTTTGTAGGGTCTACTCATGCATAAAAGAATCCTAGAGCCTTAACTAGTTTTAAGGATAATATGTTCAATCCCGCTCCACCATCTACTAAAACTCTTCTGACCTTATGCTTATAGATGAAAGTTTCGATATGTAGTGCATCGTTATGGTTGGTCTTGGGTGATGAATAATCCTGATCAGAAAAGGTGACGTGGTGAGGTGTAGTGAGGTATCCCACCATGGTCCCAAATTGGTTGACATCAATATCCTTAGGGATGGATGACTCTTGCAGGGTTTTATCCAGTATAGCCTTATGCATGGGAGAAATGTGAAGCAACTCAAGGATGAAAATCTACGTAGGGGTTTTTCCTAATTGATCGATAAGGTTAAACTGACTCTTGGGTTGCCACTGCTTCACAGATGAGTTTGGTTGTGTTTGTTTAGGAGATGGACCAGATATGGTGATCTTAGGTTGCCTAGCAGGAGGTAGACCAGCTATGGTGATCTTTCTACTTTGAGTAGTGGTGTTGCATTGAGGTGCTCTTTTGACTATGATGGTATTGACACACTCATTATCAGTTTAGACATTGTTTATAGTAGGTCCACTGGAATAGTCATACTTTGCGTGAGCATAATTGGCTTGATTATTGTTTGTCTTAGGACCTAACGTGGAAGCATTATTAGAACCATGGTCTTGCAATGGGTTCTTATGAATGGTATGGTCGGAATTTGATGGAAATTGTGGCCCACCCAATTCAATTATTTGGCTTTCAATAAAGTCTTGCACAATATTTCTGAGTTGTCAACAAGACAATGTCTTATGTCCTTTAGCCTAGTGGTACCCATAGAAAGCATTATCATCTCACCATGATGGTTTAAACTACCCTGGGTCATACGGTTTAGGTTCTTCAAGTGTGATGAGACCGTTTTGGAGGATTTTCTTAAGGACATCCTCAATTGGTTCTCCCAATGCCAAGTATGTTTGTCTTTTTGGG
>VDFB02100968.1:0-11883 GCA_007258455.2 Sequoia sempervirens
ATTTTAAATTTTTGAAAATGCATTCATTACCAACAAATCTTTTCTTGAAAATCTTCGCAAAACTTTCTTCAAAATTTCATTCTCAACTTGGAACCCTAATAGAACATGTTTCCTTCATCATGGGTTCATAAAGAAAGGACTTGAAAACCTTCCTCCAAAGTGGGAACAACTTTGACCTTCCCCTCACGTGGGGGCATATTCTTCCTTTTGAATTCCTTGATGAAGTGAACATCTTTCAAAAGGATCCCTTGGTGATGGATCAATTTGAGAAAGAAAAGATCTACTTTTGAACTATGCATCCCTTGGGTGGACCCCTTCTTCACAACGAGTTTCCAAGGGACCCCTTTGAAAGTCTTTTGAATTGTCAACAATCTGTGCGACTATCTGCTTACTTGCCTACGTGGCCGCTTCCTGACTCTACGGAGTCTGCTTTCCTAGGTTTTCTCCATGTGAGAGATCTTGAGGGATACCTCCATACAGGTCTGAGAGCCTGTAGTGCATGTCCTTTGAGCTTCCTCCATGCAAGAGATCTTGGGGGTGACTCCCTTACAGGTTTGCGGGTCTATAGGGCACTTTCTTGGGTTTCCTTCATGTAAGAGATCTTGGGGGTTACCCTTCCTACAGGTATGTGGGTCTATAGGGCACTTTCTTGGCTTCCTCCATGTGAGAGATCTTGGGGGATGCCTCCTGGGTATCCTCCATATGAGAGTTCTTGTGGGACACCTTCCTTGTAGGTCTGCGGGCCCGTAAGGTGCTTACTTCATTGGGCTTCCTTCATGTGAGAGATCTTGGGGGTTGCCTCCTTGCAGGTCCATGAGCCTGTAAGACACTTTCTTTCTTTAGTTTCATAATTATGAGAAGCTATGAAGTCCTTTGTTTTCCCTTCACCTATAGGTTCATGAAATCATGATTTTCTTCCTCGACAGTTCAGGTATACATTTCTAACCTTATTCATTCTTTGATCTACTTTACTGAAGCACTCACCAGTATTTGTGCTCGCTAAAGTGGGGGGAAATTGTATAGGAGTGAATTTGCACCCCTTATGCAAATTCTCCTCTTTCCCTTCTCCACTTTAGAAAACCAAGTTCAAAGGCTTAATTACACGTAAGCCCACTGCCTTCATTCCACTTGGTTCCTATTTTGAGTGTCAGTGGCAGAATTTCTATCGGGGATGCCTACGCAGTGCATAGACATCTGTACAGTGCGCTTACATCCCTGGAAGATTCCTATGACTAAACCTATAGAGGTGTTGCACTTTTCATTGGCAGTCAACTTGTAACGCCTTCTTCGGCCAACCGACTCAAATATGGTCATTTTCTTCATCTCTCCTTCAAATTCCCTCCTTCTACTTGCATTTCAACCTCTTCACAACCTCTTCAGATCTTCCAAGCTTTCAATTTAGCTTCTTCACACTCTCTTGCACTCACTTCTTGCATTCCCAAACATTCCACAAAGACTTTTGCACCCATTGCAGAAACAACTAATTCCATCACTTTAGTAGAGTAAGTGTGGGACAACACCATTGCAACAGAGGCTCGAGTACTCTCATTTCTCCCCCATTAGCCTTGAGTGCTTTTGGTGGAGGTGGTAAGCTTCCCACTTCTCTCCTCTATTACTTGGTTGAGTAAGCACATTTACTGTTTTGCAATGTTTTAGTGTTCTTTATTACATTACTTTCTTTATCATACTTTCTTTCTTGGTTGTTCATGGAGGTGGAAACACCTAAACAGGGGTTTGACTAAGGCAGGCCCCTATACAGCCACGAGAAAATTTTCCTCCTCTTTGTGTGTAGGTGAATGTGCTTTTGAGAGCTAGCTAGCGAACGAATTCCTTTGTGAGATCATTCTTGCCACCCTAACTCTTGTATTTTTACTTTATCATATTAGAGCATATTTTGATTACCTTATAGCATTGTTTTGGCCCTTTAGTAGTAGTTAGCTAGGTCATTAGCTTATTTCTCTAAGTTCAACATTGTCTCTTTAGTTGTCTAGTCATATGGATGCCATCGCACTTGAGAGACTCCAACGCTTCGCATTATCATCCCAGGACCGCACTTTCATCCTCGGGCAGAGAGCTTCTTGAGGTGTAGTGTTGAACCCAAAACTAGCCTGGCCCAGCCCCATTCTCAGATTTTAGGTTTGTAGGGCGGATTGAAGGACTCTTTATAGTCCCCTATCATTATTGTCCCACATTTCCTAACACCCCTGTTAAGGTGCTAGGGAAGCCTTCCGGCCTAGCCTCGTGACCTCTGGCCTTGAACGGGTTGGTCCCCCCTCTACGTAGTGCTTGACAAAACTCTAATCTAAGACACAGAAACTTATCCTATTGGGGGAGTGGTGTCGCATTGATGTGGAATGCCAACCATTTCCCAATCCCTTGGATAATGAGTTTGTTTCAATCGATTCTATCAAGAGAAACCAATGAAACCTATGAAAGATATGTGATGTTCATTTATTTAAAGCAAATAAACATGATGCAAGCTTATTTTAAATTACGATGTATGCTAATATAATTGGATGGTGAGTATATGTAAATCTAATTTAAAATGAAGTTTTAAACTAAAAAATATTCAAACCCTAATTAATAATACTAAATGGATGCATTTATGTTATCATGAAAGCCATTAATGGAAGCTAAGCTAATATGGTGCAATTAAAATAAACTAAAATTATGCTAAATGTGATTGTGAGTAAGAGTGATTTTAATAGCATAAGTTTGATGTTAAAAGATGGATCCATTTGTCTCCAAATAGTGTTTTATTTATAGGAAGGCAAACGAAAAAATGAAGGGCTAAGATTGAAAAAGCTAATCAATGGTCAAAAAGGAAAGAAGATGGAGGCATGGATCATGGATTCCCATCAAGGGTTGAGGATGCAAGATGATATTTAATCAAGGGCTCTCCTTTGTCCAAACAAACACACTTTCAACTTGCCTAAGAGGTCACAAATTAACTTCCACAAGAGGTCACAAGTTAACTTGCTCAAGAAGTCAAGTAAACTGTTTGTTAAGAAAAGGAATATTCTCCTTTTTCAAATGAGTGGGGAAAGAGAATACTCTTTGGAATATTCTCATGGGTGAGGAAAAATAAATAATTTAGCAAATTAAAACAAAGTTTAAATGTGCAAAAGGGGAAGGAATATTCCATGGGAATATTCCTTTTGGAGGAATGTGCAAAGGAGGAATATTCCCTTGCAAGTGGGGGAAATTAGATTAATTAGTAATTGATAATTAAATAAAGGTTTAATTATACAATTAGGGGAATTAGATTATTTTCATTAAATACAGTGATTTAATGAAAAAGGGGAAAGTGTATTAATTTAAATAACTTAGGGTTATTTTAATTAAATGAGAATATTTAGGGATTAAATTCAATAATTTGATGTATTTAATTCAATTAGAGGAAATGTTAGCGTGGAAGGGGGTGAATTAACCTGATTTGATAAATTAGGTTAATAGGTGAAAATGATGCGATTAATTAAATAGCTAGTCTAATTTAATTAATTAAGTAAAAAAAGGATGGGTTTCAAGACGAAATAATGTTAGTATACCTGATTCGAGTGTATGATATCATTCAGGACATTTTTTAGTGTCTACAGGCATAACACCTCATGGGGTTTTAAATCAGTTAGACTTTAATACTTACCATTACATTCATTAATTGGCATGCTCACTTGCCAAAATAGCCACAACTTCCTCTATTAGCTGGAATATATATCAATTCATATTATATATATAGTATACAAATATATTATATATATATTCTTGTTTATACATATTTATATTTATATCTATTAATAAATACTTATATATATATGTATATATATTAATGTACTAAGATAATAGTCAATTAGACTTTATATAAACAAAATCGATAAAATGAAAAGATGATGATATTATATAACACTTTATTTTATCGAAAAAGACTAGGAAAAGGAATCAATAAGGCTCATCCTAACCTTATGAATTGACCCAAACTTAGACAAAACATGAAATTAACTCAATGACAAGACTAGTGTTACCTGAACTGGTTACAGAGACCTATGTGAGTGTGTGTTCAACTCATTTGGCATTAACATGTTTATTTCCCAAGTCTATACTCCTCTCTCTAGTGATATTCCCTCTCCCTCTGGAGGGTAATAATTTGATCCTACATTTCACTTAGAAATTCAATCAAATAGTTAGTCTATTATTAATCACAACATCATCATAATCTTGATTAAATAATAATAATCATTAAAATTGAAATACATTGCATTGCATTTAATTTCATCAAAATGTTAAATATCATCTACTGATGATAAAAACATATTTTTAACATAAAAATTTAAAAGTAATTTGTAAAACAAAGCTTGGGGTGTAACATATCTTCCCCCATAAGGATCATTGTCCCTGATGATTCAATGTATCATAATAAAATTATAAACAAGTTTTCAACTATTTAAAATGCAGTAAATAAATGAGGTATTTTTTGGTAAAATTTGTTATAATCCTCCCATGTAGAATTGTCCTCTGCATACTAGTCCCACTATACCTTGCACTGAGTAACCTCTCTATTACATAGGTGGAGCTTGCATACTTTGAGCACCTTGAGAGGTTCAATCGTTACCACTCCTGGATCTTGTACTTGTAGTGCATTCCAGCTACTATATGATTAATACATGTTATATACTATTTAAGACATGAAACATGAAACACATTATGCATCCAAGAAAGATCTTGTGGTAGAGAAATTCTATAGGTAACTGGGTTAATCACTTTGAGAACTTCGAAGGGACCTATAAATATAGGGGCTAGTTTGGATGACTTTCCAAACTTTATGGAACTCTTTTGAGGTTTGACCCTCAAAAGAAAATTTTCTCCCACTCATATATGTCTTGGAGTACGCTTAGCATCAACATAAAAATTTTGTCTATCATTATCTTCCACCAATATTTTCTTGATCAACTTGATATGCTCCTCCATTTCTGATAACATTTTCGATCCAAGGCTAATCCTAGATCTTCTAGATTATCCTATCTTATAGTAGTTCAACACTTTATTCCATATAAAAATGAAGAGATATTTATTGCAAAATGATAGGAATTGTTGTATGCAAATTCCAAAAGTGGAAGATAGTCCTCCCACTTGTATCATTGATCCATGCAATACATCCTCAACAAATATTTAAGAACTTGGTTTACGTTTCCTATTTGACCATTCGTCTCAGGGTGATAAGTTGAGCTTATACTAAGCTAAGTTCCAAGTAAATAAAATAAGGTTTGTCAGAACCTTGATGTCATACACACATCCCAATTCGAGATGATATTCTTAGGAAATCTGTGCAATCTAAATACTTCCTGGACAAACTTACGAGCAATTATTGGTGCTCCATCCGTTAGATTCCTAGGTATAAAATGATCCACCTTGGTAAGTCTATCCACCACTACTAATATAGCATTATGCCTATTTCTAGACATAGGAAGACCTTGAACAAAATCCATACTAATGATTTGCCACTTCCACTCTGGGATCTCATGAGGATACACAAGTCATGTTGGGTGATGATGTTCAACCTTTACACCATTCTAGACATCCTACTACAAATCTTGCAACATCACTCTTAATTCCTTTCCAAAAATAAAGTGGTTTCACATCTGCTAGGATTTTTTTTACTCTAGGTTATCTTGAATATGGTGCAAAATGAGCCTCTTTCCACATGATATTTCTTAAATCCTTAGAGTTTGGAATACACATTCTTCCCTTCAACCTTAAAAGACAATCTGGTTCAAAATAGAACCCACCATACCTCGAATATTGAGGATTAACTAAGAGAGCTTGCTTAACTTTCTCATAATAATTGTCTCCCATGAAATTTTGTAATACCTAGTTTTTGAAATCTGAGTGAATAAAGATCATTGAGGAAATGTGTCTCCTTCAACTCAAAGCATCTACAACTTGATTTTCTTTTCCCTTGATATAACTTATCTCAAAATCATAGTCAGATATCAATTCTAACCATCTTCTTTGTCAAGCATTGAGATGCGGTTGGGAGAATAAGTATTTAAGACCTTGATGATTTGACCTAAGCTCAAAAGGTTTTCCTAACAAATAATGTCACCATATTTTCAATGCATGAACAATTGTCACAAATTCAAGATCATGAGGGCATAATTTTGCTCATATGTCTTTAATTTTCTTGACTCATAAGCTATAACTCTCCCTTCTTGCATAAGCACCCCACCTAATCCTTCCCTTGAAGTATTAATTATTACTACAAATTGACCTTCTGGAACAGGAACTTTCAATATCAAAGTCATAGTCAACTTCTCTTTCAGTTGATCGAATGCTTCTTGGCATTTTTTGACCAATCAAATAATTTTCCTTTTCTTTATAGAGAAGTGATAGGATGAGAAATCTTAGAAAATTTAGACACAAAATTTCTACAGTAGCCTGGTAAACCCATAAAACTATGCACTTCATGCACATTTTTCGATGTTGTCCATTCAAGAATGACTTTGATCTTCGATGGATCTACTAAAATTACATGACCCAAATATTGTACTTCTTTCTTAAATAACACACATTTTGAAAGCTTTCCATACAATTTGTGTTCCCTTAAGTGTTGAAGAAAAAATTGTAGGTGTTGGAAATGTTCCTCCTCATTCTTAGAATATATAAGAATGTCATCTAGAAACACTAGAATAAATTTATCTAGGCAATCTCTGAAAACACTTTTATCAAATTTTTGAATAGTGTTGGTGCATTCATCAGTCCAAAAGTTAAGACTATGAATTTGTAGTTCCCATACCTTGTTTTGAAGGTTGTTTTGTGAATATCTTCATTCTTGATCCTTAATTGATGATATCTAGATCACAAATTGATCTTTGAGAATAATATTGCTCCACACATTTGATCAAAGAGTTCATTAATATGTGGTAAAGGATATTTGTTCATTATCATTGCTTTGTTTTGATATAGGAAAAAATAGATTTTGAAGGGACCCAGAACCCTTTAACAAAAAAGAGCAAGGCTGCAGAAAAGACAACAAGCAGACGGCGAAAAAGACCAGCTCCAAAACAAGACCAATTAAGATTTACATTTAACATTTTTCTTGTGGGAGCGGAGAGTCATGTCGAAAGATGACCAAGAGGATTTATCTTTTTTTCCCTTAACTATGATCCAGCCATCTTCCACTTGCGTCGCCTTATCGTGCCACGCCAACTCGCTACTTTCATGAAGATGAAAGCCAGCAGCCAAAGTATTAGGGGTTACATCTTGATTCCTTTGCACAGATAAATAATTTTTTGAAGAGCCACTAGATAGGGAAGTCGAAGTACATTCCCCTGAAATGGCAGTCGTTGACTCAATAGGGGTTGCCTTAGCGACCCCGCCATTTGAGACGACTAGAGGGGGCGTCCCAAGACCCAAAGATTCAGAAGCAGCCACCTCACAAACTTAGGGGTTTCTACAAGACGTTCAGTTTCAGCAACCCCACTAGAAGAGACATCTGAAGGGGATACCTCACGAACTTGTGATTCCGAGGCAACCACCCCAGAAAAGCTCCTATGTTGATCAATATTCTTCTCAACCATATAATGTTGTTGAGAGGCACCTTTCCACCAAGAAGTTGAAGCATTTTTCTGAGACCACATTGTTCCAGCAGACCTATTTTTAAAACATCTTCTATAGCGAAGGGAATCCCTTCATTGCTTTGTTAAACATAAGATAATTTATACATAAGCTCAAAGTACCATCTTTCTTTTTGACAAAGATCAATGATGCTCCCCAGGGTGAAACACTGGGTCTAATCAATCCTTTAGACAACAATTCTTGCAATTAAGCCTTTAATTCCATCAACTTTGTAGTGGTCATACAATATGGTGCTTTAGAGATTGGTTCTAATCCAAGAATTATATCAATGGAGAAATCAAATGCCCTTTTTGGGGGGTAATCCAGGGAGTTCATTTGGAAAAACATCTTGAAAATGTCAAAGAAAAGGATAGTTCTTGATATTAGGTTTTCTTTGATCCTTAAGATCTTTTTCTTCAATTCCTTGGAGTTTTTGAGACCCATAATACCTTAAGTCATCTTGGAATATAAACTCCTTGAGATCTTCTAACTTCTCGATTTTGACAGTGAAGAGTTGACACTCTTTTTGCTTGGCCCTTTTTAGTTGCACGACAAATATTTTCCTTGACTTCTCTTGGAGTGCCTTGAAGGAAAAATTTGTTCCCTAGGTCATCTAGACACTACTATTTTCTCAAAATAGTCTACCTTAGCCTTATGCCTTCACAGCCAATTTATTCCTAAGATAATATCATGGGAGCCTAAAGGTGCTACAAATAGGTTCACCTTAGTTGAAGAACTTGGAAGATCAACTTTGGCTTCAAACATGCATTTCTCTACCTAAGCTTTTGTTTGGTCAGCATATTCTACTAACTAGGGTTTCACCATATATCCATATAGATTCTAGGAAATTTATCTAACACTCTTGGTGTGATAAAAATTTTAGTTACACCAGTATCAATCAAAATTGAAATAGGAACACCAAATAATGTACATATTGCTTCAATAGGAGTAATCTAGTACTCCTCTTACTGATTATCCAATGCCACATGGATGCTTTGTTGGAATGCTTCTTGTTGGGTAGCCAATGGATTTCCACGTTGTTGAGCACCTTAACTCTTACTCAAGCATCGATTAGCATAATGATCTCCTCCACAAGAGAAACATCCTCCAGGAGGTCCTTGCCTTTCAAAAGGTTTTCCCAAATTGTCTCATTTCCTCCTGGAGTTATTATTATTTTCTTCTCATTCTTGGGATCGTTTAGATTACTTTGGAAACCCTTATCATTTTTCTTCTTGGATTCTTGCTTATCATTCCTCTTCTTAAAAGATTGGGAATACTACACCTAATTGAACTTCTTATGATTCTTCTCACGATAATTGGAGATGGACTTCAACTTTTTCTCTTGCTTAATAGCTTTCTCAAAAACTTGATCCATTTTTGTTGGACCATGAACATCAAATTCTCCTCCAATTTGGGCATTTAGACCCATGATGATTTTTTTAATTTTGAACCTTTCATCCTTTTGGTAATGAGGCACATAATTCAAGAGACGTGTAAACTTTTCCTAGTACTCAACCATAGAAAAGTCTCCTTGTCAAAATTTCTAAAATTTCACGAGCTTTCAGTCAAATAAAAGTTGCAATAACCATCTTTTCCTAAAGATGACTACAAACTAATCCCAAGTTAAGTTTAAAGAGCTTAAACCCAACTCCATATTCTTATTCATCCACCAATTGGATGCTTCTCCTACTAGTTAGTAAGCTCCCCAAACTTCCTTAGTAACTTTAGAGTAATTTCTTATCTCTAAGTACTTTTCCATCTCTATGAGCTAGGCTTTTGCTACATAACTTCTCAGCATTCCATTGAACTTAGGCGACGTTACCTTTTTCACGTCTCTTGACAACTCAAGAGCTGATTGATTCCTCTTTTTATTATTTGCTCTCTAATCAGAATTATTTTCTCCTTTCCCACTTAGGGTGGTGCATTCATGCCTATTCTCATCTTCCCCTTCCTAAGATGCCTCATTTTCTCATTTGGCTTACTTTCGCCCCCAACTTCCTGCTCCAAGGTATCAATTATATCCCTTGTTTCATTCAACATTGCTAAAATTTAGTCTAATTTAGCATTTAGATTATCAGAAGAGTGGGATACATCTTGAATTCCTCCTAGGTTAATTCTTGTTCACACCATGATTGTTTTCTACTCCACTCCTGAAGTTCATTTTATGCATTTAATTAGATCCTCTAATTTTGGCATTGCACTTTAAACAATAATTAATACTTGTAAGATTATTCTTAATCTAATAGATAGATTTGGAAAAATAACAAAACTATTATATTTATTCAATGGATTTGTAATACATCCATATTTAATACAAATTTTTTTGACAATATGTGACTATAGGTCGCTATCAGATAATGGTATCTCCTCTGGTTCTTCTTCACCCTCAAAACAACCAGGGCAAACTTGGAGGGTGGGTGTACACGCAAGTACTCCTCCATCGCCTCCTTTCCTATCTTTGGTGCATCATGACCACATCCAAAAGGCATATCCATATGTGTAGATGGTTTAGCAGTGGAATCGCTAGACTCATCGAGTTTGGTGGACTCGCCAGACTCACTGAGTCCAGGAGAGTCTTGTTAGCAGGACTTGACAACAGGCAGGGTTTCAAAAGTGAAAAAAATTACTTGAAATTTAAAGATAAAACTAGTTTTTTTAAACTTATTGTGAATGAAAAATTATGTACACCATGAAGGTTTGTATGGTTTTGGAGGTCTTAAATTGGGCTTGGTGGTGGGGGCTTCGCCCCTCAACCCCACCCCAAGACCCCACTGGGGGCACTGCCCCCAGACTCCTACAAGGGGCGCTACCCCTTGACCCTATTGAGGGCACTACCCCTTGACCTCACTAGGGGCACTACCTCTAGACCCCCCACAGGGGCGCCCTTGACCCCACTAGGGGCTGTGCCCTGACCTACTAGAGGCAGCGCCCCAAAACCCGGCAGTCTTGCCCCTCGACCCCACTAGAGGCACTACGCCTACACCCCCACAAAGGGCACTGCCCCTTAACCCCATTAGGGAAATTTCCCTAATACTTGATATTATGGCTATTGTATCATCCATGACCTATCTTAGACACATTCATAGGAAGGATGCAGGCTCCTTTGAGCCATAGAATTCTAGTTATTGTTTTGAATCTTTTGATATTTCATATTTGTTTGGAACATTTGATGTCATGGATTTCATATTCGATGATTTTTGTCTACATTTGAGTCTTTGACTTTATATCTAAGTGTGTTATTTCCTTGAGTAGCTCAACTTACATTTTTTTTAATACTTATATGATCAATGTATACTTGTGTTAGTGACGAGGACCTTGATTGGGTTGACCGGGCAGATAGAGAGGCTGAGGCTATAGCCATGGTAGAGGAGGAGGCTAAAGCATGAGCAAACACATCCACAACTAATGTTGGTGAAGGTGGCATGGAGTCACAAGTAGAGACTATGGTTGTAGTTGCTACATCATCTAGGACCCACCTTAGATGCCTTCATAGGAAGGATGCAAACTCCTTTGAGCCATAGACTTGTAGTTATTATTTTGATATTTCATATTTGACTATATTTATATATCTAAGTGTGATATATTTGACTATATTTATATATCTAAGTGTGATATTTCCTTCAGTAGCTTAGCTACAATTTGTGTACTTTATGCTTATGTGATCAATGTACACTTTTGTATGTGATCAAATTTGCTTCTATTTAATGATGTTATTGTGTCTTTACAGTTTATTCAATAAAGGGTGCTTGAAAGAAGTTTTAAATCCTTAAAAATCTCTAAATTTCTAGGGTTTTTTCCTTTTGTTGAGTCTGTGTTGAGTTTGCACTGAGCCCTGAGTCCTGAGTTGAGTCACCTTAGCTAAGTCTGAGCTAAGTCCGAGTCTCGTTACTATGGACTTTAACTAGTTTAACAAAAGGGATAGGTATAATGGCATTCTTTACTGCTTTAACATGTTTCCTTTCCATCTCAATACACTTAAGTGCATCAACAAGCCATGAATCCCCTATGTAGTTGATATTCTGCATGAGTTTTACCTCCGTAGATGGTTCATTTTTGGCCACTAAGCTAGGAAAGTTCTTGGGTATGAATTTCCTTATGATTTTCCTTGGTTCTTCTTCTTGCCATTCTAGCACAAGAACACTTTCAAACATTAGCTAACCCGTTACAAGCGTGAGTCGGGAACCTTAGCGAGATACTAGAGGCTCGGACCAACTCTTCACGTCATCCCGACGCTTCGCCAATTACAACATGGTTGGATTGGGGTACAGCTTTCGC
>VDFB02100969.1:0-11871 GCA_007258455.2 Sequoia sempervirens
ACATCGGTTATGAATAATTAGAGCTTGTGGCTATCTTAACTCTCTATTAAGTCATATTATCATTAGTATGTTGTTATTTAGTTGTTTGAGTCATCCTAAGACTTATATAGGTGTGTCTAAGTTGTCTAGGTGATATCCTAGGCATAAATAATAGTATATATAGGAGGTTGTGAGTCTTATTTCATCATCAAGTTGTGAAGTGTGTTCTCATTAGAGATATTTGGAGGTTTGCCCCCTCGAAGTGGCTTGTTATTCTCAGTTATTATCAAGTATTTGCAACATATTTCATATCATATTCTTCTATTGTGCAAGTTATTTCATAACATATATCCATGTTTGTTATTGGATGAGACCATAATTATATTCATGATCATACTATGTTGTCTAATTACTTTTGGTATATGTATTTTATGCGATGTGGATTATCTCTTATGCTTAGTGTTGGCAATATTTTCCCCTTGAGCATGTAATATTATGGTTGGTCATATTTTTTGGTGTGTATACTATGATGGTTTATCATACTATTTTTTATGTAGATGATATGATGGGTGTTCATATTGATTAGCGCGCGCGCGCATGTGTGTGTGTGTGTGTGTGTGTGTGAGTTATAGTCCCTTGCTTTATGTGAGTTTGCATGCAATTGTGCCTAAGTGACTATCTTCCAACACGATGAGGTGGACCTACAAGTACCACATGGTTGGGTAGCATGGAACCACCATTGGGGACTTGGAGGATATTGGAGGAGCTTTGGATGGTGTGCTGGTGGGAGTTATCTACTCCTTGCCTTCAATTTTTTTATTATTTTAATATATTATTCAAGACCTTTGAATCCTTTTATGTAATTGTAATATTATTTTGAAACCTCCTTATTGGGTGGATTGTAAACTACCCACACAAGTGGTGATGGTGTAATTATTACTTTTACTATATTTCAACATTGGTGTTGAGGGTGCATATCATTTTATTGGGCTTAAAATTAATGTAATGTGATAGATAAGATCCAATTTGATATCATTGGAATGCATGTTATATTTGTTTCTCCTAGTCTTAGGTTGAGTGTGAAATCACCATAGAGGGGTGTCATTTTGGCTATTGAATCATGGTTGGAGAGTGAGTGGGATGTGTTGGGAATGTTCCCCTTCATATCTCATGGCCTTGGAATTGTTTTGGAGTCCCTTGTAGACCTCCTAGTCCATGAGAAGCATCTCCTTTATTGCTTGTGTATCAAAAATTAGATGTGGTCATCCACCTTAGTCTCCCAATTGTTTTTCACCATTTTGGATTTTGTTTTAGGTTTTAATCTTATTTTTTGTGAGTCCTATGCATTGTCGGTATGTATGAAACTTTGAAATGGTCATTCATTTAGTCTATGGCCAAGATGAAAATACAAGAAAAAGGACTACAACATAGTTTATGTACTCCAACACAATTTTATACTCTAATGCATTTTTAGGACTCCATCACATTTTTAGGACACCATCGCATTTTTAGGACATGTGAGTATCAGTACACTAGTGTCCTTCATTTGTGTAAATAGGGGCATTTTTAAACTAGTTAGCGTAGTGTAGGAAATTGTATACCTTTACAATTTCACACTATGTTTGGGTCCCTTAATTCTTTGGACTTAATTAAGCTTCTAATTTACCAAATTATGCATTCCAAAGCCTTATTTTTCTCAGTTTTTGAAATGAGAACCAACATTTAATTAATGCATTCAATAATTAAATCACCATGGAATATGTGTGTCCTAGACTTATAGGCCAGGACCCATTCACCCATGGGTGAATGGGTCCCCTTTAAGTGCCAAGACCCATTTTTAAATATGTTTTTAGTATAATTTTAATGATTCGGATTCAATTTGCAATTGTTAGCTTTTGGAATTAAATTTTTGGGAAATTAGATAAACACCTATAAATCATCATTGCACATGAAGCCATACATACTATCTGAAAAGCCAAAGTAGAAAGGATGATTATTAAATTTGACATTTAGAAAGCTTACGATTAGGTTGATAGATAATTCCTCATCTAGGTCCTAGGTAGGTTTGGGTTTAGCAAGGAATGAATACAATGGATATAGTGTTGCATATCAAATCCAATATTCTTGGCATTAATTAATGGGTCTCCATATGGTTTCCTCCAATATTTAAGTGGCCTATGATAGGGGGATCCCTTGTAACCATTTCTATTTATCATTATGGAAGAGGCATTAGGAAGGAGCATCAATGAAGCTACAGAAAAGGGGAAGTGACAAGGAATCAAAACTGCTCCAAATATGGAGCCAATCACTCACCAACAATTTATAGATACAATATTATTTGGGGTTTCCAATCGAAAGGAAGTAGTGGAGATCAAAAATAATTTGGAGAGATATTTCCAGGCATCAAGAAAAAATGTAAACATGAAGAAATCATATGTATTCTTTTTCAATTCCAATCCAAAAAATAGAGGGTTATTGTAAAATTTTGAAGCTTAAAAAGGTGTGCTTTTCGAGAAAATTCCTTGACCTACCATTATTCGTAGGCATAAGCAAATCTAACTTATGAAAACAGTTAATCAACAATTACATGAATAAAATAGATGCGTAGAAAGGAAAATGGTTAATGATAGCAAGGAAAATCATATAATGTTATGAGCAATAATTATCGTGCTTCCAAACTATACAATGACATGCATGAGAATCCCAAAGAAAGTAGGAGAGAAACTAGATTAGATGATAAGGTAGTTTTTTTGGAATGAGAGCATAGAGCACAAGAAGAAACCATTGAGAGGATGGGATAAAATTTGCTAACCCAAGGAAGGTGGAGGTGTTGGGATAAGAAAATTACACATGAATTCTACACTAAGGGTGACACTTATATGGAACATGTATATCGATAACATCTAGAAGTGGGTTTGGGTATTACAAGACAAATATCTTGACTCCTCTTGCCCCACAAGGATACTAACAATGCAAGACACTCCTACATGATTGTCAATTTAGAACTTCATTGTGTCTTGTAGAAGCATCATAAGCAAACATGTATCATGGAATATCAAAAATGGACAGAGGGCCTTTTTTTGGAGTGATTCTTGGAATAGTTTTGAAACCATCGATACCAATCAAAACTTGGAGGAACTAAAGAAAATAATATTGGCATGATGTGGATCCAAAGTGAAGGATTATGTTGAAAAAGAATTAATATATGGATATGCTACTTGGAAACGGAAATTGTTTCAAAATATCATGGCTCCAAGTGATCAAAATAATAGACTAATGTAGATCCCTCAAGAATGGGAAAATATGGCTATTAAAAGAAGAAGACAAGGTAGTATGGTGTGGGGGGAAATCTGAAAGGTATCTAGTAAAGTTGGGATATAAAATATAGGAAGCGGTTTCCCAAAAGGAGGATTGACCAACTCACCTCATGTGGAGCAACAAATGTTTACCAAAAGCTGGGGTATTTGCCTGGGAAACATAACAAAATAAAATATTGATAGGTGATAGACTAAAGAAGATCGGATTTGCAAGGTCAAATAGATGTGGTATACATGCAAAATGGAGGATACAATTGAACACCTACTTTTCAAATGCAAGATGATTGAATTCAGTTGGAAAGGTGTGATAATGAAATTAGGATGACATAGCCCATTACCTAATAACCTAAGAACCCTATTCAACATGTGGCCCAAAATTAAAAAAAGGTCAGTGTTTAGTAACATTTGGGTCTACACACCCTCTATCTTTATTTGGGAAATTTGGAAAGAATGAAATCAAAATATCTTCCAAGGAAAAGAAATAACAAATGAGAGACTTTTGACCAAAATAGAAGCAAGTAAAATAGAAACAACAAATAATGCAACATGAAGTCAAAGCTTAAAGAAGAGCATATACACTACATGGGATGAGCTCTTAGAAAAGAAATGGAAGAATTTAAGCATCCCCCTTGTTTATGGGGCTGAATAGGCTAATTTTCCCACAAGTGTCAAAAACGATATAGAATGGAAACCTTTAGAGGTAGGCTAAATAAAATTCAACTTTGATAGAGCTGCACACATCAATTTGGAGATGGATGGTGTAGGATGTGTCATTAGAGATCATGAAGGAATGACACTTAGAATGATAGAGAAGAAGTTAGAAAGGGAAACAAATAATGAAGTCAAATTTCAAGCAACCTTACTAGGATTGAAGGTTGATAGGAAGTTAAAATATAATAAAATTCATTTGGAGGGAGACTCACAAATCATTATCAATGTTATTCGAACAAGACATATGCCAAATTGGAATATGGGGAATTGGCTTAGGAAAATTATGTAAGTCATAAATTTATTTGACAAGTATACAATATCACACACATACTGGGAGGGAAATGAAATCGTGGATGATGTTGCAAAAATGATAATAGATATATGGAAAAAGATATCAAAGTTACACCAATGGGAGATTGATACATATTTTGTAGGCATCTCATAAGCTCACAGGCTATCTCCCATGCATAATATTGGTGGATGGGATGGTAAGAATTATGAAATATTAAAAATAGCAAGGGAAAGTACAAAATACAACTTGATAATGATTAGACCTAGCCTATTTTAGTAACTAACAAACGAGCATTGCTACAATGTAACAAGTATAGGCATGTATAGACACCTACATATGTTTGAAGTCGAGGAAGAGGCAGGTGGCCTTCTGTTAGCACAATCAACTCTTTCGGTTATGACATTTCCAACTTTTAGTTATGCATTAACAACTTGTGCAACTATTGTTAATGATTCTTCAACTTGGAATCACATCTATTGTTAATTGTTGTTCTAATTGCGGTTGTATAAGCTAACTAATGGATTTTTTCCCATTGATTTTGCTCCTAGGATTCTCCTACGGTGGCTATAAAGTTGTAAACCTTTGCATTTGAAAAACAAGTAATAAAGAAGTCGGTTTGATGCAAATTGTTTTTTTGTGCTTGATAAATTTGTCTTTGTAGATCTGGAGAATTCTACATGGTATCAAAGCCATCAAAGATAGTGTCAAGTCGAAGGAAAATGCGTTAAATAGCGATTGGGTAATGACTTGAAGATTCCCTTTGCTTTGATAGTTGAAAATCTCTGTTGGCATTCAAAATCATTGTTATGGAAGCCGATCTCATCGATTCTCTTCATTCCATGGCCCCAAGCGATTAAAATATCTCTCTTTTGGGCAATTAAAATCAATGTTTATGATCAAGGTTTGAGGTAGCGAGAAATCAGGTTGAGGTAGAAGGCGCGAACCAGTTTTTTTGAAGGTCAAATCTAATGTGCCAGGTCGATTGAAGGGGGTACAATTGAGGGGCAATGGGGAATTTTTTGGTCCTATGTAGGAAGGCAATCTGAGGCTGTGATTTGAACCTCTTTGGCAGTGATTAGAGTCTCTTTGGCCATGATTTGGAGCAGCAAAAATAACTATAATTTACAGTGATCTATAGGCTTTTTTCAATCAGCATTTCAAGTAGTCATTACAACTACGATTTGCAGCCATCAATAGACAAGGAAGTCACAAATTTTCAATCGATCAGTCTATGATTTGCAATTAAGGTAGAGGCCGTACTTTGCATAGGGAGCGAGAGAAGATTGGAGGCTTGATTTTGAAGGTCAGTGATTTGCAGAAATTTGTTTTTTTTATTTGCGAGTCGATCTCTCAATTTGGGGGTCAATTATTTCCTTTGGAGGCTACATATCATTTCTTTGTTGTAGGCATGCTTTGGTGAGAATTCCTTTGTTGAAGGAGCTAAATCTTCACCGGCGGACGCAAATTTCTCTCAGGCCTCATGATATATTCTATTTAGGCTGATTCACTCATTGGGAGATGCGATTTGGACTGCGAGAAGTGTGATCTTGCTTGGATTGGACGCTGCTTGAATTTATTTGTCTTCATTTAGATTAGGCGTTTCAGATCTACAATCCCTTCAAATCCCATGTTTTGCATGTGAAGTATAAGTTTATTTTTATGCTTTTTGCATTCATTATTGGGGGGATTATACATGCACTTTGTAATCACGAACTGAGATAAAGTTCCATTTACGCGGGGGGAGGGGGTTTATCATGTCTCTTAAACACCATTTTTATCATTTTGTTGTTAGGCTAGCTACAAAAAAAAAAAATTGTCTTAGAAAGAAGGGATAAAGAATCACTGCCTTGAGCAAGATCTACTACCCTATCTCCTCAGACTTGTTCTTGAGCCAAGTATCTGTGATGAAAAGAATGCATGGTTTAATAATAATGACATTGTCTATGGACTAATATGTCCTACTATTTTTGAGGATAATCTACATCACATAGAGCACACTGAGTTCCCTTTTACTCCTCATCATCCAATAGTTGTATGGAGACATTGAATCTTCATTTGAAAGTGATGTTTATTTGGAAAACTAGGCTATTGATGATATTGAGACTTATGTTGCGTCATCTAATGTGGACACATCTTGTATGGATGATTGATTCATTGATTCCTCATCAACAACACCTATTGCAAATCTAGATTCTAAAGATGCTTCTTCAAGAGCCTCTAGTGATTCTTTGCAGCGAGATCATTTATATCGTTTGAATTCAATCCATTGGGATCAATTTCTACTAGAAATTTATTTCTTGTTTGTAGAATCCCTCATTTCAGATCTAGATGACACTATTGAGGACATATGTCTTCTCTTTAAGGACCACTCTTTTTTCCTTGCATTTGTTGCTTCTTCAAAAGCTTCCAATGGCTTTTTGTAGCAGGGTATCCATAGTCTTCCTCATTCATCTTTCTAGGATGATCTCTTGATAGGAGCTTCAAATTTGTTCATGGAGACTTGCATTTCAGATTTGGAGGACACATATGAGGGGTTATCTCTCCTCTTTATTGACATCCACATCAACACTATTGGCCCACCATCTTCATCGCCTTTGCAACTTTCTCTACATCAGTTCTCACAAGATTTTGGATTGCCATCATCACTTTTTGATATGTGGACATATGAGCAGTTTTTAGAGGCATGCATCATTTGAATTTGGATTCCAGTATCACCCATATTTTTGGATTGGCTTCTCCAATCACCAATGGATCCTTTTCTTCCTAAGGGAAGAAATGTTGTTTACAGGCAGTGGATCATATTTTGTCTTCAGGCGTTCATCATTGGCACGTGAGCTCTTTCATTATGGGGGGATTCATATCTTCTTTTCCTCTCTCATCTTTCCTCTTTCCTCTCTTTAGGATTTTGTCTCCTTAGTTAGACTTAAGGGGGGTGTTAGCACAATGAACTCATTTAGCTACAACGTTTCCAACTTTCAGTTATGCATTAGCAACTTGTGCAATTGTTGTTAATGACTGTTCAACTTAGAATCACATCTATTGTCAACTATTGTTCTAATTGCGGTTGTATAAGCTAACTAATGATTTTTTTTCCATTGATTTTGCTCTCCTAGGAGGGTTATATAGTTGTAAACCTTTGCATTCGAAAAACAAGCAATAAAGAAGTTGGTTTGATGCAAATTGTTTTTTAAGTGCTTGATAAATTTGTCTTTGTAGATCTGGTTAATTCTACACCTTCTACACGGATATCTCTGAGAAGAGGTTAATGGAAGTCTTTAAGACTTGAGCTGAGGTGGTTTTGCATGCACTACAAATGATGTTGGGAGATGAATAATTGAATGGGAATGAGCAATGCCACATCAACACTAACATTGCATCAATGTTTTTTACAATTTTGTTGGATGCTTGGGAAATAGAACAATAGGTGGAGGCAATAATGCTAAAAAAAATTTGGTCACAGTGGTGTGGAGGAATAAGGGTATATTTGTAGCATGCAGTCTTGGGTAGGGGAATGATGCTAGATGAAAGGATGTAGCCAAATCTAGGTGACAAAGAGAATGACCCTTGTAAAAACATTATAATAAGGGGCATTGGAATGAATGTGGTAGGGAGGTGGAACCAGGCACAGGTGGGCATCAATTTCTTGAAAGGTTGTGTGGAAGGGGTGGTAGCTAGACATGTATTGTGGACCTTTTCCTTGATGGAGGATGCGACTAAGGAACATGAGGATGCTGAGGAGGGATAATTTCAAAGTTTTAGCAAAGATGCAAAGTAGCTTGGCATATATGTAGTTTATAGACAATAGGAAGTATGAAAATGTATGTATGTATAGCATATGGAAAACAAGACATGTATGAGGCAATTTTGGATGATGGCTCCATTTTCCAAGGGATACCACAAAAACATCTGCTCTTTCAAGGTTGGCAATGTAAAAAAAATGATATAAATATACAGGTGTGATCTTGCAGTGTCACATTAATTTATCAAAAAAAAAATTATACTCATTGGAAAGATTAATTTAAGTGTTGCGATCTTACAAATTATGTTTTCATATTCATTCTATTCGTTTGTCCAACCCAAGGTTGGAAACATAAAATTTTGAGGAAAATGTGAGGCATAAGGTGAAAATGTCACTTTTAGGGCCTTCGTTCGAAGGTCCTTCAAACAAAGGTATCAAAGATATGTCATTCCCATAAAAAATGTAATAAAACCTTTGAATAAAGGTAATTTCCAAAAATAAAAAAAAGGGACCTTTAAATGAAAGTCCTTTTTTCCATTTTTGGAAATTACCTTCATTCAAGGTCCTTTATTTTTGGAAATTACCTTTTCAAAGGTTTTTTACATTTTTTACCTTCGAATGAAGGTATTTTATGACATAACTTTGAATAGAGGTACCTTCGTTCAAATAAATGCCTTCAAACGAAGGTGTTTTTAAGTTTTCACCTCCATTCAAGTTCAAAAAAGTGATGTCCCACAAGTGGGATTCACTATTGTAGGTTCACCCAAAACATGAAATAAACAACTGAAATTAGAGATGAACATGTAGAACCACCAAATTGCAACACGCAACTATAAATTAAATTTACAAAGGAATATTACAAGGATGTGGTTTCCACCGAGTGTGTCAAAATGTATACAAGTACGTGTAAAACATAAATAAATGAATTAAACTATAAATTAAACCTTTATTCTACACCTAATTACAACCTCTGGGTTGATTTATAGACCATGCATAAAAGATGAATGTCAATAACAAATCCATCACCAATAAGTTCCTTGTTGCACCCAAAGGTGGATGTGCTCAAGATTGATTGATGGTGAAAGATTGGATGTAAGGTTCTCAAATTGACAACATAACATAACATTCCAAAAGTTCTTTAAAATAAATTATCATAAGATGAACTATTTATAGACTTGGAGGGTGGAGGACCAAATGTTAAGATTTATTTGGAGGTTGGTTGAGAGGATTGGATATCGAAATTATCTCAGTGACACTTTGTGATTGGTGCAAATGAGGAGATCTATAATCCTAGAGATTTGAAATGCTAAAATTTTCTTGAAAAAAATGGAGCATGAGAATCAAAAACTCATTTTTATGAGTCTTGTGTAGGGCTAATGGAGGATGAAGATTTAAAAATTATTTTTTTTGGAAATTGAAAAACTTCCTTTTAGAAAATAAAAAGTTCTTTTTGGAGTCATGTGCAAACTCTTCTTGAAAGGAAAATTGTCTTGATTAATCATGATTTTGATTGTGTAAATGATTGGCTAGTTTAAATAGAGTAGTTTAAAAAGTCCAACTAATGGTTTGAGAGGAAAAGAAAAAGAACAAAATGAACATGGTATATTTATTTAATTTCTTGGAATGAGGATAATGAGAATGATGAACTTTAATAAATAAATGTTGATTAATTAAATAAATTGTCTCGATTTGTTCAATTAATGTTAGAGGAAGAGTTAGATAATTAATTAAATACCAAAAGAGAGATTGGGATAATTAATTAATAAAGATAATTTATTTTAATTAATTTAGAAGTGGTGTAGACAACAAAAATACCAAGAGATGATTTTAAGTATCTCCAAAGTGCTAATAGTGCTAGATTAATAAAATCAATAAATAAAGTAATAATACAGCATTAGCACTACCACAAAAGTAGGACACTAGAAACATATAACCAAATAGCATTTATTAGACTCTCATTTATAGTAACAATTAAACAATTTATGAAAATATTCAACTTAAAATTGCTTGCTCGTTAGTTGATGGAGTTCACGTATAGTGTGAGATTTGAGTTTGAAATGGAGTCCCACAACACCAAACCGTTCATTGGTCGTGAAAACAAGTTTAGCAAATGGAATTTTAATGGTAATATTTCGTTTAATGGTAAAAACTCGAAATCTAAAACATCATTGAAATTTGAATCTGGCATTGGTTGACAAGTAGATGGGAGCGATTATTTTCGTTTGTAGTACGGCCCGATTTGATTAAGCAGCTTTCTTTATTAGATTTCGTTAACATGTTTTAAATTGATATCACTTCATTAAACTTTGGGAAAAATTTAGATTTTTAAGTTTATTTAGTTTTATTATTGCTTATTATTAATTGTTTAATCAAGCCCATTTTAAGCCCAGAATTTACCTTGCTTGTCAGGTGTTAATATTATCTTCTCTTTAGCATTATTAGCATCGTATAATTTTACATCGACAATCCTTTGAACCTGCTTAGATGCAAGTCTTCGATAGTCAATAGTATCTACTTCTTACAACATTTTTTTTTCCAAAACTAATGACTAAATTCATCAATTTAAGAATTGAAACATGAATAAATGATAATATAGACACTATCCATTTAAAAAAAAAAAACAAAACCAAATACTAAAACCCTTGTATTGTTGCATTAACCCACCAAACAACTCGCTACCTCCATGACCTCCAACCACAAAAACTTACAGTTGTCATGTGGATGAGAATCAGAAATCCTTCCGACCAATGCATTTCTTAATCCAATTACCGCTATCCTCACTTCGAACCACAATTTCAATCAACAAATCACCGTCAGGAACCAGATCCAACGAGTCTCTTGTTTCTTTACAGTATTATACGATTCAAATACTTATAATTAGTAACGAATATAAGCTTAAATCATTACTCGTACAAAGCAATCATCCTAAAAATGTTTCAGTTCTTATAATCTGAGATTTAGTTGATTAATGACTGCAAATTATTAATATTTTCTGACATGGGTTACTTGTAGTCTCAGCAGAGCCAATTCTGAAACTTATCAATGGCTACTACAACATGGCTTCCCACCTCCCCGTTCAGTTTCAATCCCGGCTTCGACAAACCAAGATTTGCTCATCGTACTTCACAGGTGCATTGTTTTCCCTTCGCAAACTTCAATTCGATCTATCAAAGACATAGCTCTGTTAAGTATTTCAGAATATGCAAACAACGGAAAATTAAAATCTTTGTCACCAATGTCCATTGCACAATGTCGGTGGAAGAACGATTAAAACGTGCCATCAATGGTATACATACTGTAGAACAAGTTCAGTCCATGACATATGCTCGTGTACTGCAAGACTGTATCAGGAGGAAATCATTAGTCGAGGGCAAGCAAGTTCATGCCCACATTATTAGAAATCGAAACGAGATTGATGGTTTTCTAGGAAGTAATCTGGCAAACATGTATGCTAAATGTGGGAGTTTGGTTTATGCACGTCGAGTGTTTGACGAAATGCCTGAACGAAACATCGTGTCATGGACAGCAATGATTGCAGCACATGTTCAGAATGGATTTTATAATGAGGCTTTGGAACTCACTGTCTTAATGCAAGAGGCTGGCATAATGCCGGACGAATTCGCTTTGCCCAGTTTGTTCCGGGCCTGTGCAGGCATGGAAGATCCAGAGCAGGGCAAGGCATTGCATGGGATGGCAATCAAAACTGGTTTTGAGTCAGATGTAGGTGTGGGAAGTGCCCTTGTTGATATGTACGCTAAATGTGGTTTTTTGGGAGACTCATGCAAGGTGTTTGACAAAATGCCTGAAAAGAATGCGGTTTCATGGAATGTAAT